>CAJNOI010001075.1:0-19754 GCA_905250115.1 Adineta steineri | reverse complement strand
TTTCCAAGTTTAGCTGGAAAAAATCCAACACAATTAACACATGAAGATTTACAAGCTTTATTAGTACATGCACATCGTCGTATAGTTAAACTTCAAAATGATATTGCACGTATGCGTGTTAATGAATCGGATTCCGTAAAAGCAGCTATTGATGTTCAACGTGCTGATATTGATCGTCTTGTTGAACAACGTGTTCAAGAACGTGTAGCAAAAACCGCTGAACAATTAACTGATGAATTAAAATCCTATGAAAAAAATCTTCGTCAACAATTTGATGAACAATTAAAACATGAAATTGTTTTACAACATCAAGCATTAACACAATATTTAGCTGATGTTTTATCTCGACAATATCAAGAATGGGCACGTGAATATGAAAAACAATTAGATAATGAATCAACGAAAATAAATTTAAATTTACAAAATCAATTACGAACAACATTAGATCGTTTACATGCTATTGAACAAGCGATTGAAGCTAATTATGATAGTCAAGAACGTGGACGTAAAGCTCAACATTTATGGATTCAAGCACAAAATATCCTTAATAAAGTTGTTCATGGTACAACAACAGAAAATGATCTTGATGTTATATCAAAAATTGTTCCAAATGAAAAATTTGTTCAAGTACTTTTTAATCAATTAAAAACTGATGAATCACCAATAACAAATGAAGAAATGTTACGTGAACGTTTTTCACATGTTAAAAAATTATGTCGTCGTGTTGCATTAATTAATGATGGACATAATTCATTATGGAATTATTTTCTATCATATTTTCAAAGTTTATTAATTGTACGACAACGTGATGATTCAATATTAGTTGATGATGCTATTGATCTTAATCAATTAGATACATTTACAATTTTAAATTATGTTCAATCCTATTTAGAACATAATCAATGGTATAATGCATTACGTCTAATGCAATTATTAACAGGTGAACCAAAAAATGTTGCACAATCATGGATTAATGATACACGAAATTATTTAGCTAAGAAACAAACATCAGAATTACTTGAAGCATATTCAAATTCAATTGGACTTGGAACATTACCAAGAACAGCTTAGTTTAAATTCATTACCCGTTTTCTTCTTCATTTAATTGTCTTTTTTTTGCATCTTAGTAAACGTATAATTTATGCATATATTTAGAAAAGAAGAAAGACAAAAATATAAGTTTTTTAAAACTAGATTTTATTTCTTTTTTTCTCTTTATTTTAGATTAGAAATATTCAAGATGAATCGGGCGGTTGTAAAATTCTTTACATCATCATCGCGTATGATACCAAGAATTTATGCATCAACAAAGACATCTGGAACAACACCGGCAGCAGCAGCAACAGCACATCATGGCTCAGCCGAAGTTCATCATCATGATCATGGCCATGGTCATGGTCACGATCATCACCATCATGAACCAGATTTAAGAAAAACACACGAATGGCGTCATCAATCAGGCATTCAATCTAAATATGAAAATCAAGGAGAAGATCCAAGCATTACTTTCATGCAAGGTAAAATTATTAGTAGAGGATTGTGCTATTAATCAGCAAAAGAATATAGAGTTATATCTTTGAAGTAGAGTATAGTATTCATTATATATAGATAAGTATTATAGTGAGAAATTTAATAAATAAATTTTGTTTTTTTCATTATTTTTCTAGAACGACCAAATTATCATGATTATCGTCCATCCCTTGGACAAGTTGCTCTTTCTATACCCTATCGAACACAAGCACATCTTTATGAAATGTGGTTTTATCATGTAGCTTTAGTTCTTTCCATTTGGTTTTGGTGGTATGTTTCATGGCGTTTTCTTAAAGAACCAAGTTGGTTTTTTGGTCATGCTCATTTTCCTGATATGTCAAAATTTACTGATGAAGAATTGGGTATTCCATCAGATGATCTTGATTAATAAAAAACATATTATATTGTAGTTGTTATTATTTTCTTCTTTTCGTATGATGTCTTTCTTTCTATTTGTATTTTTTTCCCTATTTCCTTCTTTGGTTTTTACGACAAATGGCACGTGAGTTTGTTTTTCTCCTTCTCTATGTCCAATTTAACTTCTTTAGCATTGCTGAATTTCTACCATCAAAAAGAGAAAAAAAAAGAACTAAACAAATTTTATTATTTGTACTTTTTAAATGTAAATTTTCAGTTTAATCGCTTGAGATGGATGATAAAGGTTCGAGTCCCAATTACTGTACTTTGAAAACAGGAATGAACATTATTTTAGTTCTTGTGCGTGCTTTTCCCAGTGATGAGAATTTTAAGTTATCATGAAAAATTCTTGATTGTTAACGATTAGTCTTCCTGAGGGATACTGCCGCACATAATTTATTATGAGAATACATTAAGTTGTCTTTTGAAATTCAATTTGTTGTTCTTTTAAGATTTCAATTAAAATCTTCATGGCACAACAAGTAGGCCGATCGGCGGCAGCAGCAGCATCTCGTTTTGCTGGAAGTAAAGTCGATTGGAATCGTCTTTTAAAATTAAGTGGTTCTAATACAACAACTGTTTCGAATCTTCAAGCTAAATGGAGTCAAGCTGCTGTTAAGTAAGTAAAGATTTTTCTGAAATAAATCTTATATATTCTATTGTCTTATTTAGAATGAATGCTTTAAACGATGCATTACCTAAAATTGATTTTGCTTATTATCGAAAGATGGTACAAGATCCAACACTTGTTGATAAACTTCAAAAAGAAGTAAGCATCAATTTAAATTTCATATCTATATATATATTAATTTATATTTAGTATGAAAATGCCCAAATTGCTTATCCAAAAGATTCGGCTAATCGTTTTAAAGAACTTGAAGAATATGCTAAAACCGAGGTATAGAGTTATTTATTGTCATATTTTATTATAATTAATGTAATAATATATATAGGAAAAACGTTCTCAAGAATTCGTTAAATTGGCTGAAGGTGAAGTAGAAAAATTACGTAAAGAATTTGATCGATGGGATAATGTACCTCCAGCCGATGAAGTTACTTACGAATTAGGTATGTTTATATGAAAATGTTTTCGATAGTAAACTAATCTTCATTTGTTTTTATTTTTGTAATTTAGCTTCCTTCTATATGCCTGAAGCTGTCTTTCCTCGTGTTTGGGATAAAGATGAACATGATAAATTGAAAGATATACAATTTTTACCATACGAAAAACGAGATTCATTACGTTGGTGGGTTGAACAAGGTGGCGAATTATTACCACATAAACATGAATGGGTTATGCCAGATGAAGCACTCGACCCAATTGGTTCTCCCCCACGACCCAACCAATCAGTCACAGAAGGTGGACATGGACATGGTGATACTAAGAAAATAGCAGCTGGTGGCAAACATTAGTGTAACCCCGTTGAACTGTCTTACTTATCTTTTTTTTCTCTATTAGTTTGAGCCCGAATAAAATGTCTATATGAGAGTAGCAGTAAAGTTTAGTAAGATCGAATGTTTAAAAAAATATGTATTCGATTTTGTATAAGACAGTTAAGAGAGTATATTTAGTTTTCTTTTTGATTTAAATAAACTAAACTTATTTGCAATACTCATATTTAATCAGTCAATTTTACAAGAAAAAAGATTATTTTTCAATTTTATACAAAGAAACAAGCATAATTATTTTACTTTTCATGTTTTGAACTGATTTCTAAAAGACATTTATCATGGTTTAAATGATTATATCTGATTAATTATTCGTTTTGAATTGGTAGCTCCCATCTGTGACACAAACAATCATTTAAATATACTTACAATGATGAAATAACAAAAGAATACTATTTCAACTGTTTGTACAATATAATTTGTTGTATTTTGACAAAACATCTGTTTCACTTGTGTTAACAGATGATATTACACAATACCTATGTTATAAAAAATTCGAAGAGTTTACATTTCAAACCGACAGACTATTTAAAAAACTATAATTTTTCTCATGCTTCGATAACACAAGCAGAAAATAACGTTTTTACCTAGATAGTTGTTAATTATAACAATTATAAATAAAAATTCATTCTCTCTATTAAACTTCTATACTTAGTTTACTATATATATAGCACGTTTGCCTGTTTTACAGTAATATATCTCATTCTATTCATTTTCTAATTGATAAATAAACCATTAACGTTAAAATCTCTTCATCCTGTAAATTTAGTATAAAATAGAAAGTACTATATTTGATGTTCAGTCTAATAGCATCTAATTATAAATGCTTCTCTAGTACACAAATATATCCATATACTTTATTTACATACATTTTATGTATAGAATTCGTAATGAAGAATAATATAAAGTTTTAATAATTTTTTTTCAAATATTATGTATCTTAAATAATTAGAATTGAAGTGATTTTTAAGAGATTTTTTTTTCTTTGCTTATTTTAAAAATATTCATAAAGATTTTTTGAAGTATAAGAGCAATTTATATGAGCGATAAAAAAAGAGCATTTCTTTTGAATGTCAAAATAATAATATTTGACTTTTTCTTTGATTGATAGATGCGCTTCAACAAAGATAAACATCCAACAAATACAATAAATCAAAATCAGTCAATCAACGAAATTTACAGTTAACAGTAACCAGAAACAGATTTTTGCGCTCTTCATCATAATAATATCAAAGAATAAAAACTATTGTGATCTTAATGTAAATATGACAGATATAGATACCTTATTGAATGTAAATGAGAAGTAAAATTTTCTTTTCTTATTGATGTTCTCAAATCCGTGACTGATCATATCATCATTAAACATTGATAATAATAATAAACAAGATTATACTTACTCTATATGCATATTTATTTAAAGATAATGCTTGAGGCAACTATTCATCGAACATATGAAACTAAAATTCACACATAGTTTTTTTTTGTTTCTATTCTTGAATTTCTTATTGGTTCAAACATATGTATACATATAAACAATCTTACTATATTAAATTATCTATTGTATTCTTTTTTTACACTTTATAATAGTATAATTTAAATGAGAATGTATTCACTTGTTTTTTTTTCTCTAATAATATTATTTTATGTTGAATTGATTCTCGGAATAAATTAAGTTTACTAAAAGTAACTATGGAATATATGTAAAATTAACACATTTGTTAAAAATTGATCTGTTTGTCTTCGATTACAATGACATTCATTGCTCTAGGGCAGTATCAATCACATTCAGGAATGATTTTTATACGGCATGTCGATTCTGTTGTTCATCAATAATAAATCTTTGCTCTTCTTATGTTACCAATTGTATGTCTCGTCGCCTGCACTATACACATATATATATATATATACATACATATATAGTTTATTCTGTTTCTAAATACACAGATCAATATATACAAAGAGATGAATAAGTAAGATGTCCTGCGAGACAATGTAGCGTGACAAACTTTAATCCATTTTTAATATCTTTCAACTTGACCGCTTATGTATCCCAAGATAACAAAAAAAATGCCTTAACCGGAAACCATCGTCATACGTATCATTACCATTAAATACTTCTAGTCTATACACCTTGTGTATGCGTAGCAACCAGATGGCCTCATTTAAAGCAATTAACACTCATGCGCAATGTGTCATCATGTTAAATCTATTAAAAAGCAGGAAAAGGAAAGGGATGCAATGACATTATACATTTCGTTCTTCAAAAGAAAAATATATATTCACGAAGATAATGATCTCTCTCATTTAGATATATATATAGATATATATATCAAATCAGGTAAATCGACACTGTAGTCAGCAGTTGTTGTTTTCTTTAGTTTTTTTTTCTCTTTTATGACAAATAAATTTTGTAACGGTATGTACATTTGTGTGTAAAAAAAATCAGTAGAATACTAGAAACAGATGTTGACAATGGTAATGGAAAAAAAATCGAGAAAAAAAAAGAATCTATAGTGCCATTTGAACTTGTTCGTTTGGTGAGAGTCGAGAGTCCTTCATGACTGAAACTTGAAAAAAAAGAGAGGTAAATGTGTATATTGTGTATGTGTGTGTATGCTTATGTCAATCAGTGAGTTGTCCATCAAACATTCAGATTGAATGAAGGAGAAGAGGGAGGAGAAGGAGAGAAAGAGCGAAGAAACCTTTTTTTGTTTGTTATACTCTTCGCATCATCAGAGAGAACAACGAAAGAAATCAATTATTGAACATAATGCAGAATGATTGACAATAAGCAATAAGAAAGTTTAACGAATAGCGAGAATATATCGTGATTGTTTCTTCATCTTATTTCAGAGATCATCGATGATATTCAAACGAACAAAAGACCAAATCAATATAGAAATTGTTTGTAGATCAAATTAATCTCAAAAATGATTGAAGATGATTATATTACTTCTGTTTTTTCTACTTAAGATAATGATTTATTATTTATATTGATTAAGTCATGTGGAATCTTCGATCATGTTATCATATTTTTTTCTTATACTTCTATTAATTTGTTCTTTATTTACGACGTTTCAAACGATTACATTTGGATGTGATAATAATTCAACGACTTATCCGGTAGAGAATAAGATAGACATAAATAATGTCAATGTTATTGTTTTACTTATTTAAGATTAATACTGAATGGACATTAACAGAATCCTGCCAAACATGTAAATGTTTATCAAATAAAATTGTTATTTGTCGAAATCGAACATGTCAAATGCCACAAGATTGTCAAATGGTAAAATTAATTTTTTAGATTAAATTTTTAATTGAATTGAATTTAAGGGTGAACAATTAACAATTAAAGCAGGTATCTGTTGTCCTACATGTTCAGCAGTTCAACGTTCTTGTCTCTATGATAGTACTGCAATACTTGTATGTTATAACCTATTGTTCCTTGTTAACTAATGACATTTTAATCTTTGACATATAGCATAATACAATATTCTATCCAAAATCATGTCTACAATGCCGCTGTCGAGATGGCCAATTGTTCTGTAATGATATTTGCCGTCAATCAATCTTACAAAGTAGTTATTTATTTATTTATAGAGTCCAGTATGATCACATTCAACGAGAATTTGATTATTGGAAATAAAATGACTTGTAAAATCTTTTGAACTCCGACGTCATAGAATCAATAGCGTAACCTATTATGATAATATCAGTAATTAGTAATGTCTGATCTTTTCATTGAAAACTAATTCATATAGATAGAGTATTTATCTTAAAGAAAAATGTGACGTATGTCTTGTATACGATAGTATATTAGAATTGAAGAGATATTGATAAATTTTATTACGGAAAGAAACCATTGTTTTGTGTTAATTTTAATAGATCGATGTTCATTTCAAAATGAACTCTATGAAATAAATTCAATCTGGTCTCCATTACCATGTATTATATGTCAGTGTACGCAAACATCTCAAAATCAAAATGTATCATCTGTTTGCTACATTAAACAATGTCCTAAAATAAAAAATTGTCATGAAGTATGAATAATTTCATTCTTGTTTCTTATAAAATAAATTTTATTCTAGTCAATTGAATTTATTCCTGGTCAATGTTGTCCAATATGTCGAACAAGTATTTGTCATGATAATACTGGTCTTACTTATCAAGTAAAATCAATTGATTTATTGATGAGAGAATAAATAAATAAATTTTTATTTCTATTAAGAATGGTGATGTTTGGACTAGAAATAATAATTGTACACATTGTATATGTAAAGATGGATTGATTATGTGTACAGAGGAAGCGTGTCCAATTTTACAATGTAAATCTGTATGTTAATAAAAATACTTTTTTCAGAAATTTTTAAATCTTTATTTATAAATTAATTTAGAATGAAAAAGTTGTTCGTTTATCCAATAGTTGTTGTTCAATATGTAGTAATCGACATGTATGTAGATTTTATGGAAATAAAGGTTATCAGATCTTTTATGAACATGATATATGGTATACATCAGCATGCCAGTATTGTACATGTCGACGACATAATCGTATAATATGTAAAAGTATACAATGTGAACATCAATTTTGTCTTGAAAATGAAATAAAAGAAATACGAACAGATAGTTGTTGTGTATCATGTCGACAAGCTAAACAATGTAATATAAATGGTCATATACTTACGGTAAACTAAAAATAATTCAAACCAAGTTAATTATTGTTTTTGTTTAAGGAAGGATCTTATAATGCCGTTGATAATTGTACATTATGTACATGTACAACAAAACATCAACCAGAATGTTATTCAAATTGTCGTGAAAATGGTTATGAAATAACTAAATTAGAAGCATCAGGTCAACATCGTAATCATACAATTATTATTACAGATAGTTCAGCTACAATCATTAGTTGTATGATAAATTTTATTTTTTCTAATTAGATCTATTATCTTTTTTGATATTTTTTAGATTCAAAAGTTGGAACAATTATATCATCATCAGAAACAAATTCACTTCTTTTTCAGTTTTTTTCTTCAACAACAACAACAAGATCAAATGCTGCTGTTCTATTAGGTATTATACATAATTCAACTGGTCAAATATCATATCGTCTTATTCTTGTCGATTTTGATTCAACTATGAATTATACAATAAGAAATCGTAGTCTTTCAGATGAATTACGTCTTTGGATGCCATCAAATACTTCAACCACACGAGCAAAAAAATCATCGATTACAATATTTGAAGAAGATAAAAATTCGGAACAAATTATTTTAATAATTCTTATTATAATTCTTTCATTTATTTGTTTTATATTAATTTTAATTATTATTTTCCTATGTTATCGACAAAAACAAAAAATTCTTGAACCAACAAATAGTACAAATAGTTTAAAACGACCAACATCATCATTATCTGTTGTCGAAAAATTTCATGCACCTGATTTAACAACGAAAGTAACACTTTTATCACATTTTCATGTAACTGAATCGGATTTTGGTACTGATGTTTGAGTTTTATTGTTTAAATTTTTTTCTTATTGGAATTTATAAAAAAAGAGAGAGAGAGAGAAAGATTAAAATTTTGACAAGAAAAAGAAAAAGGTAGTTTATTGTCTGTCGATAAGTGATTCCAATGCTGGTACTTGTTCGGATAAAGATTTACGTTGACGTGTTTCGCTTACAATTTGACCACATTTTGTATTCATTTCAAATGGTTCACCAGGTAATAATGACCAATGATCAAATTGACATTGAGGAAATGCTGTACCGCTTGTCACTCGCCGTAGTTCCTCTGTAAAGCCAAAAGATTCATTGACAGGTAGATAAGCTTTTATGCGAGATAATGTTGTACCACTTAATTCACTTTCTTCACCGATTTGACCACGTCGTTTATTTAATGTTGAATAGACTTTGCCGATCATATGTGTTGGACATTCGACATCAACTAAAAATATTGGTTCAAGTAAACGTGGTTCAGCCATATGTAAACTAGCTAGAAGACATCGACGAATAGCTGGAATAAGTTGATCAGGTCGACGATGTGCTGTAAGAAAAAGAAATTGATTTTATTTTTTAAAATAAGAAATAAAATTTTATTCTCTTACCTGAATCACGATGAATTTCAGCATCAAGTAATTCAATTCGTGCACCACGAAGATTTTCTGAAGCAAGAACACCTTCTTGAGTAGTCCATTGAAAAGCAGCTACAACTGCATCTTGAATATTTCCTAATCCATCAACACTTCTTGTTGAATCAACAAGTATATTTGGTCCATTATCATATGGACCAAATGCCCAAATTTTCTTTGTTGTAGCTAAATCCCAACCAAATTCTTCGACTAATATTTTTGATCGTTCTTTTGGATCTTGTTTCGATGATATACGACCTGATTCAATAGCATCAGCTAAACCTTCTTCTAACGGTGAAGCACGCATGAAAAATTTATTGTGTTTATTTGTTGTTTTTGTAAATGCTATTTGACGTGATTCAGCTGTAATTGTTTCACGATAAGTTACAATTGGTGTTGCTACTTTTAATTCACAACGTGCATGTAGTTTCTCTAAATCAGCTAAACATATTTCTAAATGTAATTCACCAGCGCAAGCAATAACTTGTTGTCCGTTTTCATTCAATACTTGTACAAGTGAATCAGCTTGTACTAATTTTTTAAGACCATCTATAAGTTTAGCATGATCTGTTGGATTTTTTACATCAACAGCTACACGTACAACTGGACTTACAGAAAATTTCATTACACGAAAATTATGTGCATCTGGATTTGTTGTTATAGTTGCAGTTTTTAATAAACATTTATCAATACCAGTTAATGCGACGACATTACCAGCAGGTACACTATGCATTTGTATACAACGATCACCAATCATAACACCTACACTTGTTACATTTTTTATTTGTAAATCACTTGTTGAACCTGGATGAAAATCAGGACCAAGTATACGTACATTTGTTCCTGATACGATTGTACCGGAAAATATACGACCAAAACAAAGAAAACGTGATCCATCTTGTGCAGGAATTTTCTTACTAATATAAATCATAACATCGCCTTTAGGATCACAAGCTTTCATGGAACATGCAACTTGATCATCTTGTGGACCTTCATATAAATGTTGAATACGATAGGTTTGTGCTTGTGCAGGTGATGGAAGATGAAGAACAATTAAATGTAACATTGCTTCACCAGCTGGTAACCAACGTTTCATTACATTTGACATTATTGTTTTACTATCAAGAACAGTAGCATCAAGTTTTTCAGCAGGTAATTTAATATCGATTTTTGTTAATAATGTTCGAACTTCATCCATATTTAAATCAGCACATGCAGTAAGCATTTGATATAATGGTTGAAGAATAAATTGATTAAAACCACGTTTAGCATCATCACTTGTTCTTGATTGTTCATATGAAAGCCATTTTTTATTTGATGCCGAATAAAATGATTCACCCCATAAACGATCCATATATTTTTCTTTGGATACTTTAGTTTTTTCAGCGTAAAATGTTGCAAATTGAGATAATGTAAATGCCCAACCTTGTTTGCCAGAAGCAAATGAAACATTACCTGATTTTGGATTAAAATGTTCATCCGAATAAATTGTATCATCAGTACTTCGATATGTTGCAATTAATGCATTACATCGAGCAATAATACCGGATAATTTTTTATAAAGTTCTTCCGGTTCTAATTTTTGTTCTAATATACAACGATCTACTTTATTTATAATTAATGTTAATTGTACACGTTCAGAAAGAGCTTGTCGAAGAACAGTTTCAGTTTGTACAGACACACCTGAAACAGCATCAACTACAAGTAATGCACCATCAGTTACACGTAATGCAGCAGTAACTTCAGATGAAAAATCAACATGACCAGGAGAATCAATTAAATTGACTAGAAAACCATTACCATCTCGTTTGAGATCACCTATTAAATATTAAAATTTATTTTATATATATGAAATCTAGATTCTTTTTTTAAATGCACTAACCAAGAACTTGATCATCCAATTCATAGAACATACTAACAGAAGAGGATTTGATTGTAATACCTTTTTCTTGTTCAGTTTCCAATGAATCAGTAAATCGACGTTGACCAGCTTGTTGTTCGGTAATAATACCAGCTTTATACACTAAAGCATCAGTCAATGTTGATTTACCATGATCAACATGTGCAATGACACACATATTACGAATATTATGTGTCTTAGACATTGTCTCTGCTACAGCTTCGGAACGTTGTCTTGCCATAATGAATAATTGTAATATTTGATATACAAATCAAAAAATTTGCTTGATAAATTGAAGTAAATACTACCTTCTTATTAACATAGAATGTGAAAGAATAGAGATTTAACGGAGTACAAGACGCCTTTTATACCTGAATGTACTCTGCATATGTAATTACGAAATAATATTCTTTTGCTGCGCATATGTAATTTCGAAATAACATTGTTTTACTGTGCATAAGAAATTTCGAAATTACATTGAAAGAGTAATTTCGCAAGAACAAGTAAAAACCTTGAAAATATTGTTGAAGCAATACATGTGATTAATTCTATATTGGTTAACATGACTCAGATCCTTAAATGACGTTATTTATATTTGCATATCATATCAATGTTACAGTCATTAAAATAATACTAATAATAAAATCAATAAATTATATATTTGTATGAGAATTCTTTTTTGATTTTTTGCGTATTTATTTGATGAGTTATCGCTTGAGGATAGATGTTATCGTTATCAGGATAAATATTTATGTGCTCTAGCTGATTCTATTGATGGTGAAATGCTTTATTGAATAGGTTTTGACAGTCTCGAGTGGAGAGAGAGTATTCTATTAAATGCTTACATCTTTTTAAAAGATTTGTTAGTAACATATCAGTTTTCTGAGAGATGTATGGATTGGATTTCTTCTAATTCTTCTGTTCCTTTATATGATATGGAGGATGTTCAACTCCTTCGTATTTATCCTGAATCTTTTCTTTCTTTTCTTTATATTAGTTAGTTGATATCTCTGTTGTTTTTCTTTTGTTCTCTCCTGTCTATGTTGCTTCTCTCGTTGTTTCTTGTTAGTTTTTTATTTATTTTTTTTTCTCTATTATCTTGTGTACTGTAAGGACCAACTGGTCATCAATTAATGCGTAAATAAAAAAAATTCTTTCTTAATTTTCATCTCGATTCTTTAAAAAATTATAATTATAAAATGAATAAAACTAAAATTCATATCACAAACAATGACTGATATTTCAATTAATCAGTTTCAAAAACAACAAATAAATTTTTATTTCATCAATTAATAAATCAACAATTCTATGTTTTACTAAAAATAGATGGCGTTGATAGAAAACTCTGATAATAACAATTACAAGTTTTAAAGAAAAGAATGAAGACGTAGCAATAGAAAAACAATTTTCATCAGATAATAATGCTAATCAATTTCATTCACAAATACAATATCTTCTTAATTTATTCACACTTCACATAAAAAGTTGAAATAATCATAATCAAGTAAGTTACTAACTGTGTTCGCTACACGAAACTTTTCATAAGATAGCACATTATTTTACGAAGAATATTGATATGATTAATTATTCATTAACATCTATAAATAATCAAAATGGTTGATATAAAATATAAATTCCGATAAAAAGATATACGCAATAAAAAGAAATATGAATATTGTCATGTCTGATATTAATACAAATGAATAAATCTATATTGTTGCTGTAAGATATTCTACTGGAAATAAATATAATCGTTCTTATTCGAATCTTGCTGTTACTCATTTTAATTTCAATCAAAAAAAGGAATATATCATGATTTTATCGATATGACAATGAGGATTATAATATAATGTTAATCCTCTAAAATTGGTCGTACTCTGCATATATTTATTTAAATAAGATTGATCTCTAGAAAGGCTAATATTGTGTTTAGAGTAATCATTGTAGACAAAATATTTTCGATTAAATTTCAATCTTGAATTGAAGAAAACAATTATCTTGATATTAAAATTCATGGGAAAACGAAAGAATATATTATTAGATATACAATTTTACAAAAATGTCTAATTCCTATTTAAATATTTTCATTACCTTACAAAAGGAAAAATTCGAATTCTATGTTAATAATAAAAAATATTTGCTTATCGAAAGAGATCATGTTGAAAACAACAAAAACAATTAGTCATTTATTGTTAATCTTTCATAAGGTCACGATTAGTATATGATCTATTATAAATGTATCTGTAAAATATATATATATAGGAGACAGTTTAGATCAACAATAATATAAAAACCAAAATGTATTACGAACAACCGTATACCGCATCACAACCTCCCCCTCAATCATCACCACTATCATTTAGACCAACAAATCCAACTAATTTAAGATCAAGATCTCCACTTCGTTATCTTCTATTTTGTGCTGGTGGTCTTTGTGGTTTAATTATAATTGCTACTTTAATTACACTATTTATCGTTTATTTTGCTCGTTACCGATATACAGACTCATCTCTTTTATCCTATCCAGATTTTGCTTGCAGTCAACGTCCATGTGGTTGTCCAAATTATAATAAAAAAACTTTTATAACTAAAATTGTTGGTGGCAAAGAAGCTTTACCATATACATATCCATGGCTTATTGCATTAGTTGATAGATATACAACAGATCCATTCTGTACAGGATTTATTATTTCATCTAATGCAATTCTTACAGCTGCTCATTGTCTTAATGGACGTAATCCCAATCAAATACAAATACTTGCAAAAGCTCATGATCTTCGTCAATTCAATGGCGAACGATATGATATTGATAGATGGTTTACTCATCCTGAATATCAACATAATACTAGTATGCATATAAATGATATAGCTCTTGTTAAAATCAAAAATCTATTTGCTTCTGATCTTCAACCTTGTTGTTTACCAACATTACAATCATCAATGTATCCTCGAGCACAAACAACCGCTGTTGTAAGTGGTTGGGGAAAACTTATACCAACACCAAATAGTCGACATTCTCCTATTCTTCAAGATGTTGTTATGCCTATTGTTGATGAAAAAAGTATCAAATGTTATCAATCTATTGTTGATATCAATCGACAACTATGTGCTGGTTATAATAAACTTCGAATTGATACATGTTCAGGTGATAGTGGTAGTCCATTACTAGTTGTTGAATATAATAATCAAAAACAAGGACATTTTGTAGCAACAGGAATTGTTAGTTATGGAAATAGTCAATGTGATACATCAATATCTCCGGGAGTTTATACACGTGTTGGTTTTTATCTTCCATGGATTAATAGTATTTTACCATATTTATGATTAAATTTAAATCTAGTTGATTAAAAAAATTTATTTATAGAGACAGATTTTCTTGACACGATTTAACTCTTAAATAAAGAAAGGATAAAAATAAGACATCATATGACAATCTATAAACCTACATTTTTTTCCTTCTTTTTCTTCTTTCTACCGTCAAAATAAACAATATTTGTATAAAAATATAATTCTTAGCAACAATTAAACATACATCAATGGACAATATATATATGTAGATTGTGTTATAAATAAATTGAAGTATGTCAGACAGATAAATTATCCTACACGACCAATTTCAAAGTGTTGTATTTCGTCGTTAGTAAAAAAAAAAGCATTTTTTCTATTCTAACAGATGGTATTCATTCGTGCTAATTAATTGTTTATATTCAAATTGAATTCATAATCATTTGTGAAGCAAAAGAATGTTAATGAATTAATAAAAGAACGTATATATATATATATAAACTGAGAGGAACATTGTGCCCTTTTTCAAGCAAAACACTGTCTGATTATTAACTAGGTGCATTTTTTGTTTAATTGCCTTTTCTTATTGATAGAACGTAGTATGTAGAAGTACTGTTGGACCATTTATTTTGACGGATGGTTCATATTTCCTATCGGATATAGAATGACTTAAAATAGGATTAACTGCCGTGGTAGGTACATGCGACCGTTATTAATAAAAGTACGTCATACAATATTTTTTTTATGATTTTCTCAAGTAATGTATTTTCAAAAGATTTTATCAATCAATAATTTGTTTATTGAACTATATAAAATTATTTTCTGCTTCTATTCATCTCATCCCTATCACCAGTATACTAAATAATATCTACTTTTCATAATTATATTTTGTACTCAGTTCAATTAGATATTTTTTTTAATATGATATCTACGTTACTACGCAACGGCATTTGTTTTTTTTTTTGCATATGTTATTTCTCAAGTAGATGGTAATATGAAAGGTTATTCCGTCATACTGATTTCAAAGAAAATATTTGAATGAACTAAATCAGCGTAATACTTTCCGGAGGAAATATTCATTGAAATATATTTAATTAGTCTAATTTTTTTGTATATTTGTCCTTAATAAGATCCTTCAAACAAATGAAATGTTAATGGATCGTATCAAATCACTTGTTTTCGGTCGAATATATACGCTTCATATACTTCTTTTTGTTGAGTATCTTCCGTTTTCTGAAATATAATCTTAATAAATAAGCAATTTATATGAAAAATATATATATTTTGAAGTTCACTATAATTTTATTTCATTTCATTATATCACATTGTTATCGTTCGAACAGTTTATAGAATTACCAAACGATATTTTTTTAAAATAAAACTTTGTTTTTTTTTGTTGTATAGAAAAAATAATTACGCATATTTGGTTATTTTTTTGTCTATCAAATATAGCAATCAAATGAATAAAATGTGGATTCGAAAAATAGAAAATCAAAAACAAGAGATTAAAAAATTTGTTTTAAAGATTATATAAGGTAGACGGAAGAAATAAAAATCTGACATTTAACGTCACTTTTAATACTGTTTATATTTTCAAGTTACGCTCCTTGATTTTCAGTATATTCTTTGACTTTAGCATCATATTTTAAACGTAAAGCAGTTTTTAATTCTTCCGTGTTACGTATTGGTTTTGATTGGCCGATACTCATTATCCATGGATGTAGTAGAATTTCATCAGCATGCATTCGTTTATGACGATCAACAACTAATAAATTATCAATTAAATTTTTTGCATCTACATATGAAAATAATTAAAATTTAGTTAAATATTTTTTACCAATGATCATCTTACTAGCTGAGATTGAACTCCAATATTCTGTATCATAAACAAATTTTCCACGTTGAATCAATTGAAATAATACTTCTTGATTACGATCCGCACTTTTAAATGGTGGATAACCACAGAGAAGTATATATAATATAATTCCAGTAGCCCAACAATCTACTTCCATACCATAACCTATATTAAACGAAAAAAATTATATATATATTTGGTTTCTATAAAATCGATTTCTACCAGTTTCGGCAAGTATTTCCGGTGCGACATAGCTACAAAATATTTCCTTGGTTATTATTTATTTTTTCAAAAAGAAATAAAAGCTTACGTTGGCGTACCACAAACTGTTTTTATTGGTCCAGATACTTGCATTGCTAAACCAAAATCTGTCAGTTTAATTGTAATACGTGCATCTCTTCTTTGCATAACTAATAAATTTTCTGGTTTTAAATCTCGATGTACAATTTTTTTTGCATGTAAATATAATAATGCTTCAGCAACATCCTTAATCATTAATGAAGATGTTGGTTCATCGAAACGACGGTGTTTTGTTATATAATCAAATAAATCACCTCCTTTAATCAATTCCATAACAAGATAAATTTCATCAGGAGTTTCATAATCTTCAAATAAACGAATTACATTTGGATGATTACACATATACATAATATTTATTTCATGATCAAGCATATATTCTTTTCCCTATTTTTAAAAGAAAAAATAGTCGAAATTTTGTTTATTTGAAAAAAAGAAATCTATTACTTTCATCTTTGATTTATCAACAATTTTAATTGCATATTCACGATCACTACCACGTAGTTTTGAACGATGTACAACAGCAAAATTTCCATCACCCATTTTCTTACCAAGTTCATATCTATCAGTAACAATAGATGAAGAAGTATGCTAAAGTAAAGAAATAAAATACTAAATAATACAAATCAAGATTTAAAACATACTAAAGCTGACGAGCGTTTTTTTAGGGGCTTTTTAGGTACTTGTGGTATTGTTAATGCTGCAGCTGTAGCAATTATTGTTTCATTATTATTTGGATCATTTTCATCGCGATTATGTGTGCGAGATGATGGTGTAACGGATGTTGGTTTATTTGATACTTTTGCTGTAGCACCACTAATTGAAGGAAAATGTGGAGAAAATGTGCCCGTATTTGTTATAGGAGTCTTCAATTTATTAGTGCGAGATTCATCATTATTAATATCAACTGCTAATGGTTCAAATTTTGCTACGACTGGAATTTGTGGTGTTTGCTGTTGATCTTTTCGAATTAATAATTTTTTTCGACGTTCTTCTTCTTCTCGTAAACGTTGTCGTTCACGTTCTCGTTGTTGTTCAATAGAAAGAATATTTGTTGTTTTAGCTTGTGTTTCTTAAAGTAAAAAACAAAAAGTAAGACATTTTTTCTTTCATATTGTTTTGAAACTGATACAGCAGGTGTTCAGTTTTAATAGAGAAAAAACAGGGAATCATTATTTATAAAAGCTTTTGAACTACTTCTTCTAAATAAATAATCTTACTTTTTTGTCTTCGTCCGAGGAGATCACTAGGAGTTGGTGGATCTTGAGATATTGTTTCATTCTGTTTATTATTATTATTTACAGGCCGTGGAGTTTTACGTGATGTTGTCAATTCACTATCTCTACCGGATAAACCATCTTCATCATCTAAGAAACCACTATCACGTACATTGACCACTTTTTTTGGATCATTTGTAATTGCTACTGTTGGCACATTTGGTGTATCACGATCAGGTACTGGTTGAATATTTTGTTTAAATTGATATTTATTCACACCTGTATTGCGTGATGTTGAACGTTGTGGATCATTAAGCATTTCTATACTAATTTCTCGTAAATCAGTTAAAGAAAGATCTGCTACGTTTGTTGATGCAACAAATACATCATCTATATAATTATTATTCTTATTGATAAATAAATCAAGAAAATGAATTTACCTTCACGAAAGAAATCATTAATACCATTCACTTGTTTTCCTTTGAGAGTGAATAGACGTCTGATCTTAAAGAGCAAAAATATCTTTTATAAGACGATGCAATCGAAAGACATGACAATGCCGTCGGAGAATTAACTACGCATGAGAGAAATGAAACGGGAAATTTTTCATCCTGTTTGTTGTAGCCTACGTTTTACTTCCTAATAATATACTTTTGACATTAAAAAGAAAGTGCGGAAGAAATTTTTATATAGAAAAAAAAAAAATGAGATTTTCTCTACCCTTGATCTTCTATAAAATAAGAAGTATTTCTTTTTGTTTTTTATTTTCTCTTACTTTATCTGTTCGATTTTTATGATAACCAAATGATTCAGATATATCGGATAAAAGTTGTTCATATGTTTGAATTGTACGTCGATTAAGAAATATTGTTATAGATTTATGTGGTTTTTCCTGTCCTTGTTTAATAATTGTTATTGTACGAGATTTGTTTTGTGTAGCATCATAAATATATTTATTTTGTTTTGAAGGTATTTTTTTCTGTTGTTGAGGTGCATTATTTGTTGTAGGACTAATTGATTGTAGGAAAAGATTATTTGTATGAAAACGATTTGCTGTTGATGCAACGTTTGAATTTGTAGGTGAATTACTAGTAGTACCAAGTTTAGAAATAGGTATCGCTGGTAAATGTCGTATGTTTAGACGATTAGAAGGATGTAGTTCATGTAATGGTTGACGAACTAGTTATTTGTTTAATAAGAAAAGAATTTAAAAATAAATTATGCGTTTTTTTTTTTGACAAACGCTGATATAAATAAATATTTTTCTTTATATTTGTGTATTCAAATAGAAAAAAGCAGATGAATGCTTTAATCATATAAAATATTTTAATGTGTTTTTTTCGCATTTAAATTTCTCGACAATTTCTATAATTGTGACATATTGAACTCGAGGACCTTAGAAGTTAAAAATATATTAATTATATAAGAATATTATTTCATTCATCCTCTTTTCTTTTAAAATGATATTATTTTTTTCACGTAATTTGTCTCATGTTTTTTGAGGAAAAGAAAGATCATTGACATTTATTAGGATATAATAATTTTCTAAAAGAAAATATTTATTCCTATCCATTACTCGAAGCTATGGTACAACAATAGTACATTACTCAGTCAATTATTTTCATCTTCTTATTTTTATGTGTACACAAATACAGAAGAATTAAAAAATAC
>CAJNOI010001074.1:0-19775 GCA_905250115.1 Adineta steineri | reverse complement strand
TGACAATAATTTATATTTACTTTTATCATATCATTTGTCGCTATCATCATTTAATTTCTTTCGTATAACTAATCCGTCTCTGCCAGTTTTTTTCGAAAATGGTTTATTAATTAAAGAAATTTTACACTTTGATATGTAATAAAATCGACAGGTTTTTTATTGAAATTAAAATACAAAAGTTAGAAAAGTTCAATATAGATCTAATTATATAGATATCAACCGAATTTTACGAGATTAATTATGATAAAGTATGCCGAAATTTTTCGATCATGAATGTAATGTCAATATTTCTCATGACGACTATGTAGTCATTGCACCCATACCGTCTTATTAGACTTGTTTCTTACGTTTTTCGTTTTGCAAGCTAGTTTGAGTAGATCCAGATCCGAAAAAAAAAATATATGTCAGAAGTTGAAAACGTTATTTTAAGAAAAATAGAGTCGGGTTGCTCAAGCAGCTTAATTTGAGCGCCTGATGGTATGGCATAATAGCTGTGAACCGTGAAAAGGTTCACAAATATTTCGAAGTATATTTAAGTTTTCACCTGAAAATAAATTTTGTTTTTGGTATTTTTTAGGTATTATAAAACACCGATAAATAGTTCTCTTCATGGAATTATTTAGTACAAAGTAACTGACTCGACATGAGCCGACTCCATCAGTAATATTACATAGAAGACATATAAAATGAAAACATTTGCATGTTGTGCAATAACATATGACGGCAACAATTGAATAAAACAAGCATCAACGGTAATGAAACAACTTGCATAATATTATCCCAAAGTATGTAATTTACAATAAGTTCACTGAATTAGGAATTATCGAATACTATTTCATTTAATTGATTATTTAAAATCAGTAACGACAGAAGTGTCCGTTTTTTGTAAAATTTTCTTAACTATATAATTGTCGGACATGAATCCAATTCGAAAAAGAAATAATATGTTAATGACTTTTCAACACTACCGAAAAAAATTATGAGAAACAGACGTTTGAGTTTTTCAGGTCAGCCACTAGTTAAAGAAAAATTTTAAAATAATGAAGGCTAATACAACGAGATCATCTGCCAATGGAAAAGAACAAATATATTCTTTATATAGTGGCAATCTTTAAAAAAGTATCTAACTATTTAAACATCTGAGTGATGTTTTTTTTCATTCACTCCATCTGGTGAAAGAATGAGGGTATGGGTGTGACAGAAGAAGAGCCCTCAACATCCACACCCACACCTTCATTCTTTTCATTTCTTAATTCACAATACGAACATTTTATGATAATAAGACATAGTTTTCGATTATTCATCTATTTCTTTATCTATAGATATTATCAGAAATTGAACGATTTCCTATTTATGACACAAATATCTTCAATCACATTCAACACAAAATAATATTTTTAAAAATATGTAAATTACATTTTAGTTTAGAAAATCTTTCAAGACTAGATTTTACCAAAATGCAAAAAAATAAAGCATAAACAAATTCATTCATGATTTTAAAATCATTGAATCTATATTACATTGTAACAAAAATAAACTATATACAATTAAATGTTTTTATCAGTTAATATTCTATCTGGAAAAAAATTCATTTTTTTTTGTCTACGAAATTACCATTAATTGATACTAAATTTTTGAATGATCATTAAAATATGACGATTTACATTCGCATAGAATTCGATTTATAATAAATATAATAAAGATACTAATAGTACCAATAATAATAATAGCAATTATTCCTATAATAACCCATATATTTGCTTGTTGAGGATCATACATTTTACATTCTAAAATTATCATGTAAAACTAAAAAAAATAAATAAATTTAAAATAATTTACCTATTGTTTTTTCAATCATACGTTCACCATAACCAGCTTTATTAAATAAACGAACAATAATTAAATAATTCGTTTTTGATTTAAGCTCTTTCAATTCATATTCAGTTAAATGTGATTCAATAAGAATTGGTTTACTCCATTTTTCAATTTTATTAAAACTACGACGCTTTTAAAAAACAAAAAAATATTTTTTATGAACATTTGATTTATTTTATCTTTACTTTAGCATAAAATAATTCAATTTTCGAAATATTTGAACCACCATCATATTCAATAAACCATTTAATTAAATAAGAGTTATTATTAAAACATGAAATAATTGTTAAATTAAATTGTGGAATATTTCCATCAAATGTTTTTGCTTGAACAGGTATCGAATAAACACTTTGTCCAGCAATCGATTCAACAGCTATTTCAATTCGATATAAACTTGATACTTGCAAAGATTCAATCTGAATTAATTGTGAATTATTTGATAAAACTAAAGTTTGATTTTCATCAACAAATAAAATATGTTAAATCTTTTCTTTAATTTACCTGGAAAAGAAACTATTTTAACGGAATTAGGAATATTAATTTCTTCATATTTAACAATATAATTAAGTAAAGGAAGTCCACCGAATTCTATTGGTGGTTGAACATTGAGTTCAATTGAAGTAGAATTAGGTTTTATTTTAGTTATACGAGCTTCTCGTGGAAGTTCAGCACGTCGAAGAGTGATTAAATGTTTTTCAATACGAGAATTATCAGCTTGACATTGAAATTTGAAACGAAAATCTTCTTCTTCTAATGGTTTATACTAATTTAATAAAAGATCAAAAATAAAAATAAAAATAAAAGATAAATTTTACTATTAATTGTGTTTCATAAATTGTGGATTCAATTTGTTCAAATGAAATATCAATTACTTGTAAATCATTATTATTTAAAATAATCTCATTATCATTATATTCTTCTAGGAATTTTATCCATTGAATAACAGGTGGTGGATAACTATCGAATCGACATTTCATTATTACTGTAAAACTAAGTAAAATACGAATATTTTTTAGAGAAATAAATTCTTTACCTGGATAATTGAGTACACTATACACATAGTTCATCTTTGGTTCAATCAATACAGGTTTATCTTCAATCAAAAAACAAACAATAATAGAATATAAGATTTATTTTTCTATTACATTGAACAATAAGATGAGCAATAGTCGATGAACTATCACCTAAGTTCTTTCCTAAACAAGTATAATTCCCATGATATTCACGACGTATAGGATCAAAACTTAATTCAATTAAATGATGTGTTGTTAATTGAGTACTATCAATCGATAGACCATTGATAGGCTATACAGAAAATGATTATGTGAGAACTTATTATTATTATTTATTTATTTTTTACTTGTACAAGTGTATTATTAGCATAAAACCATTCTAAAGAAAGATTTGTCGTTGAACCACGTTGAACACGACAAGAAAAAGTAATTCGTTGTGATGGAGAATTTTCATTAAGACTTATTTGTATTTGAGAAATAGGTGCCAAAGAAAGTGGAACTATGATTAATACTATTAAAAAAACCCTCAAAAAAAGATTTTTGATTCTTACTAATAACATTAAGTATATATCCTATTTTTTGTCCTTTTTTATCATAATCATTAAATGCATGACACGAATAACGACCATTATCTGTTTCATCAACATAATTTATTATTAATCGATTTCCACGAATAATAAATTTTGATACTCCATTAATAGTAAAAGGACCATCCTATAATTAAATTATACGTATATGAACAAAATCATTTTTTAACTACGTGGCTTCACAAAATTGAAAAGAGACAAATCCTTCCTCGGCACTTTCGAATAATTCTGGGGCAGATTTTTTTTATTTTACGACTTCATGAGAATCCCTGGTTGTCTCGTTTTAATAAGAAAAATTCTAAAATTCAAGTCAAATGAAGGAGGTAAATGTCTTATTCTGTCTGATTTAGCTGATATATAAAATAAACCTGTCCATAAAACCACGAATATTGTGGTTGCGGTACTCCATGTGCCTCACAAATTAAAGTTGCTGTTCGTTTTTCAACTGCACATGGCGTCATACATGTAATTTTTGTTGATGTTATAGCTTCTAAAAATATTTCTTTCAAAATTTCAAAATTAATCGTATTCTAAGAAAATATACGTGCAAGAATAACTTGAATTTGATAATCTTTAGATTCTCCAGTTTCACTAACATCTGCTTGACACCAAAATGTATCATTATCTCTTAATTGTACTCGATTAATTTTTAATCCATTATTTTTTTGTTCGTAATTTGATGATAAAATATTTGATTTATCTTCTCCTTTAAACCATGAAATTTCAGCCGATGGATTTGATATTACATAACATTTAATTAATACAGCAGAATTTAATTCAGCATATTGAATTGGTTCACTAACAAATGTTATTGGAACTATAAAAGAATAAGAATAAGAATAATTAATTCAATTTCGATGAAATAATATTAACTTTTAATATTAATTTGTATAGTTTTTGAAAAAGATTCATTCTCTTCATCAAAACCTAAACATGTCCATGTTCCTTGTTCATTTTCTGTTAAATTTCTTATACGTAATCTTAATCCATAAGTTTTACGTTCAATTGTTATTCTAAATCGATATAAATTCTATCAAAAGATCTTCATATTATTATTATTCAATTACCTTGCATTTCTATTTTCTTCTATATTAATTTGTAATGGAGATTGCCAAGATACTTGAAAAATAAGATAAAAAAATAATATTGAATAGAAAATATTCTCCAATACAAACCAGCTCGAATATTTTCTTGTCCAGTACATAATGCGACAAATGGTTTAAATTGATCACGTAAAATAATTGATTCACTTGGTTTTATAATTAATTTATTATCTATTATTGTGATTAAACAGATAACTTTGAAAAAAAAGTATTGTATTATTGATTTATTTTATTAGATTTTCTTACCGAAAATGATTAAAAGATATATTGATATCATTATAAAGAATTAATTATCAGGAATATTTCTAAATTAATATGAACATCATTTTTTTCTATGACTTAGCTGACTTGATGAACTTAAATTATTCTTCTATTCGATATTGAAGTCATTGTTAAGATTTAACATAAAATGTCATAAATATTACATATTAACGATAAGAATGTCTCAAGTTGTTATCATTTATATTAGTATTAAAGATATATAAATCAAGAGTACTAAATAAAATATCGATTACTTTTGAAAAACGGCTATGATTTAATCGGTCAGTAGAATAACTGGAATGATCAGTAAAATAGATGAAATGATTAGTAAGATAAATGATCAGTAAAAACTATGAAAATGAGCAGTAAAAAGCTTAGTTGGTCAGTATTCCGATTATCACTCATTTAAAAAGAGGATTAAAGAGTTTTTGATTTTCATTATGTTTTCAAATAAATTAGCAATTAAAACAAAGTAATTTTAAAAAAAATGAACTTTAGTACCGGTGGTTATAAAATGCGTTTTTCTGAGATTTATATTGCGAATTGAGGTACTCGATATCTCTTTGGACTCCCTGTCTCTAAAAATTAGTAAATATTTATTTAAAAAGGTAAAAATACTAGAATTCATTAATATTGTCTTATTTTGATCGATTAAAATCAGATTTTTGCTAGTCTTCTGCTTACAAGAGTGATAATCCAAATTCTGACCATTTAATATTTTTACTGCTTATTTTCATAGTTTTTACTCTCCATTTATCTTACTGATCATTTCATCTATTTTACTGACCAATTAATAATTTCCCTTGAAAAACTAATTTACAAAAATCAACGTCAGAATATTTCATTAGTATATAACGTAATCTCTTTTTATGCAAAGGTAGATTTATACAATTGAGAATATAATATTCTACTGTTTCCAATATAAATTATCATATGAAAATATCTTTTGAAATTTAGTAAAAATGAATTATCGAAGTTTTTTTAAAATATCTTTATCATTATCTATCAACTCTTACATTTATCTATATAATTTTTCTATACTATCTCCAAGTTAAGTAAAAGAAATTTCTTCTATTATAGTTCTATGCTTACTCTGTTTTATCAACCAATTATTTTATTCTTTTGTAACAATCAAAAAGATAACTTCATCTATATAGTTGCACATAACTTTGATGATAATCAAATTGTTGAATATATATTTGTTATTAAACTGTTATTCTATGCTTATACAACGATAAATGCGTTTGTCACATTGTTTTCAATGGGAAAAAAAGAGACTCATTATTTGAAAAAGTTAATTATGAACAAATTTTTCTTTTGATATTCATATCAATGAAATATGAAAAAGATTTTTAATTTAAAAACAAATAAAGATTTATTAACACGTATTTTACTTACTTCATTATATAATATTTCGATGTTAGTCTTTCTGGTTGTTGTTATTTGCAATGAATAACCTTGGCTTCGTCACCAACGTTAAAATTCAATCACTTTCATTTTCTTTTTCATTCGTTTATATCGCCTTTTTTTTTTCAAAAATTCATTGATGTTCTTCTGCCGATAAAAAAAATGTGTTTCTTCCTGTTCTAACCTTGATCAATCGTAACAGGACAAAGATCATTAAAATTTGCTTTTTCGTCTGAATAGCATAATGTTGTTCATTCAAATAAAATTCTAATTACTTTCTGTTTCTTGATTATTCTTTTAATTTATGCAGTTTCAACTGAATGATTCATTATATAAGATAATGTAGTCAAAATTACAAAATAGAATATACGATTGAGAGAATATATACTAATAAAAACTTTTCATACGGCATCATCAAGTAAATAATTATTAAAACAACACTTTCTTATTTATATATCAATTATCGAGTAAATGAGTTTTTCTTTAGTTTAAAATAACATTTTTATGGCTTTTATGTTGTATAGAGAAACATTTAAAGCGTTTTATTATAATAATTCATATATTACTTACCTAGAAAATACATCGGTTATCTAATAAAATAGATAAAGATGATTTTATATAAATTTAACTCATATTTCGATGAAAAGTAAGTAATGTAGTTATACGTTGAAAATTTTAATTTTAATGGAAATTTTCGATCTTCATTCGATCATTATCAACCTTTAACACGACCTGATGATACAAACACAAAAAGTTACACGAAAAATATATGAAAAAAGATCATATAATAATAAGTATAGATTATCTTATATGTAGTCATCATTTAAACATAAACATCATAAACATGAACATGAATGGTTCTTAAATTCATTCCACAAATAATTATACTCAATTTGTTTAATACTACTTATATGCATCATTAATGTATGAATATCGATAATCTTAAGATCTGTTGTAACATCTTGTTATAAGGTTGTGGTAAAAGGTTGATAATGATCGAACAAAAATCGAAAATTTCCATTAAAATTAAAATTTTCAACATTAACTACATCACTTACTTTTCATTTAAATTAATTAAAATCTCAAGATTATTATTTTTCATATTTCGAGCATAGATTATTGAATATAAAACATTCGCATGAAAATAATATGTTCGTTTACCAGTATTATAGTTATGTGTAATCAATTTAATACATTACAGTAATAAATATTTATTTCATTTCGCAGGTTGATAAAATAAAATGGTACATTGATAAAGAACTCTATATAATCGATATAGAATATCCAATAATTGACTATTTATTTTGAGAATAAAGGTTAATACTCTATCTTTTGTCTGGTGTATTGAAGCGAGGAAAATGATTTTGACTAAAGATAAGCTATTGATAGTAGTAATCACATGATATATTTTACTATTGTGTAACCCAAGGGCATTCATCAATGAATCGTTACATTGTATATTATCAACACGTGCGACTAATAAATAATACGATTAATATTATAGTTTCGCAATTGTGTATATAGATAAATACTTGGATCAATTGATCATATATAAAATATGGTTATATTAATTGGTTATCAAGAAGCTGTGGATAAATTATCAACTGCAGAAGTCGCTTTCGTTGGTCGATTAACAAGTGTTACTCCAATTTTATCGGTACGTTCAAACCCACCTGTAGAACATTATACACTTAAATTTGAAAAAGAATTACGACCATTAAAAGGTTCGATATCAACTATATATGAATTTCATTATCAACAAAAATTAAAACAAGAACAGATATCAAATGTTGATGGTCATTTAGATCCTATTGTTGATTTAAAAGCACCACATCCAGATCTATTTTATGTTGCTATACTTCATGCTGATGATAATACGATAAAAACTTTAATAGAAATTGATGAACAAGATTTACCAATGTTTCATCCATCAACAAAATAATCAAAATTTGTATTAAACACTATTTTCTCTTTTTGATTTTATTTAATAAAATATTTTACTTCTATGAGATCTTTTGATAGAAGAATTACATTTTATCATATATACAAAGATTAATCTACGACGTTGAAGAATAAATAATTAAGAAAAAGAAATGATAACGTAGACGATATTGCAGTATACATTACATAAGCATACGATTGAGTTGATTTATACAATAATAAACGATCTTTTCGTCGAGAGGATTTTAGAAGCAGTAATAATAAAAAAAACATATAGATTGAATTGATGCTTAATATTCTTCTATACTCTTCCTATGTTTAAATAAATTAGTTCAATTTTATTTTCAAGAAATGAAATTATGTTAGTGGAAAGAATATCGTTCTAATGCTTCGTTTTTCTTTAACAGTATTTGATTACAATTCCTATTTTTATTCTATACTTGGAGGGTGGAAAATATTATTTGAAACTGAACAGTTACTGATTGAGCAGATAAAGTATTGTATCTCATAAAGCAATAGAGTATAGAAGTTTTTTTTTAAATATTTTTATTGAATAAGGAACTATTAAATCTATTACAGAAAGTATTTTGTAATGGTATTTCACTTTAAAACCTTCGTCTTGATTGGATTGTTATTTTAGACACATCGATTGTTTATGCACATAAAATACTAAGATAAAATCAACTGAAAGTTGAATTGTTGAAAGTAAACAATATTAATTAGTTATATACAACATGCGAAACTTACGTTTGTCAATACACACAAAATGCAAGAAAAAGACATGTCATATCGTTGACGTTAATCAGATCGATTGGGCGAACATAGAATATTTTAAATTTATTAGTCAAAATAATCTGACAGATTATGTTATACCTTTTGCATGAGAGAGAGATAGATGAATCTTCAGATTCACTATAAATCATTGATCTCATACAGGATGTCTAATTCATTATACTACGGAATACTATTTAACACTTATTGCTTAGTTTTAAACTGGCATATTATTGTAAGTTTAACAGATATGTTTGGTTCATTAAAAACTGATGAAGAATTAAACTTGTCAATCACTTATTCAAATATGATTATGTTCTCCTAAGGTTTCGAATCGAACTCATTGGATAACGTTAGTATTACTTCACATCGAAAAATGATCGACAACTTTAGAATTTGAGTTATACAGTATGTAACATAGAAATTAACAAGATTTTATAATAAGTGGCTTATTAAGAATAATTGTCGATACTTTTCTTTTGAGATTTATAAGATACAATAAAACATGTTTGATCTTGTATAAAAAGAAGCTTTTAAAAATCAATCGAATAACCGGTTTATTTAATAAGTTTTAATAAAATTCAAAATAATATCATATTGTTCATTTCCACTAAAAAACATATAGATAACCATTTCTCTATGATTTCTACGAGGAATTTCATAAAATTCTACAGGTACTTGTTGTGAACTTCTTAATTTTCCATATAAACGTCTATTATGTTGTTGAATTGATGGATAAGTTCTTTCACCAACTAGAATAAGATGTGGATTTCTTATATTTCTCCAATAACGCATTGGTGATGCTCGTTTCCAAATTTGAGGATCATTAGAAAATACTTGTATAAATGTATTATAATATCTATCATTACTCGATGATGGTTGACTAAGATATTGATACATATCAAGACCGAATGCATCAAGTAAAATAATTCCATAAATTGGATTTTCAATTCTATATGGACTAAAAAATCGCCTATCAGAATTTATTAATTCTATCAAATGTCCACCAGCTGAATGACCCATAAGAAATATTCGATTTGGATTTCCACCATAATTTATTATATTTGTATATACCCACATGACAGCTGCAGCACCTTCTTGAGCTATTCTATATATTGGTGTAGGTGATAAACTGTAATTGAAAATAACAGTAACTAAACCTCGATGTACAAAATTTCGTCCAATAAATCTATATGTCCCTTTTGCTCCACTTGCCCATGCACCACCAAATGCAAATACAAGAACATCTCGTTGAAAATCTTTATTTGAATAATAAACATCTAGTTTATTTCTTTCATTTTGTGTATCACTCGTATAACTAATATCACGTTCTTCATGTACCATTGTTCGTTATGTAAAATAGTGTTGAATAATTAAATGTATACTTATACGTTATATAATTTGACTACTAAGATCAATGGGTTTACAAACAATAAATATTCGACAGGAATGCGTAGGTATATATCATGTTTTTATATGATGGTTGAAGAATATGTCAGATTTGCTTGAGAGAACACATACATGTGTAATTTTTACGTATTACTCTTTCTGACTATCGAACAATATTTTACGTAGAAGTGTTTTTTCTCTATGTGTGTTACTATATTCTCTTATTGTTAGCAGTAAAAATTCAGTATTTAGTTTAGTTTTATTTTTGTCATTAGTTTTAAATTGAAAATAATGAATATTCATCTATTATTAGTCGTTTTATGAAAATTACAATTGGTTTTGAATATTAATACGATATGAATTTTGAAAAAAAAAAAGAGGTCACTGATCGTTAAATATGGAAAGAGATGAAGTCAGTTGTTATAGGAATGATTCTATCGAATGGATATAAATGGTAATAATAGAAATTAAAAACTTCTTCTGCTTATTTATTTTACTTTAATCGATAAAAAATGACCGAAAAGAAATCGGCGACTGTGAATAATTCTATTACTCAATCTAAACCAATTGCAGTGAAACAGGAAGCACCAATTCTAATTTGGTATAATAAAAATAATGATGAAAAAAAATCAAGAAGGTATTTTTACTTATTTTAATAACTCACAAGAATGTATTCAAACTATTGAACAATCAACAAAATCAATTTTTCTTATTTTAAATAGTTCATCTGCTACAGATATACTTTCTCGTACTCATTCATTAAAACAAATTGATACAATTTTTATTCATTGTCAATCATCACGAGAACAACAAAGATGTCAATATCTTCTTGAACATTATTCAAAAATATTTGATTTATTCTTAGATCGACAACTCTTACTTGATACTATTCAAGAAAATGTTATTCTCTATCAACATCAATCAGGCAATGAATATCTTCGTTCAGCTGAACGTTATAAACAACAAAATCAGTTAAATCATGCACTTAAATATACTCATAAAGCATTGGATATTTATCGAAAAACACTTCCCAATCAAAATCATCCATTAATCGCTAGATGTTTAAATAATCTTGGTACAATTTATGATGCACAAGGAGATGTTAATCGATCATTTGAATATTATGAACAAGCTGTTAAAATGTATAGAAATATATCGCCGGCTTTATCAAAACAATCAGTGCCAAATTTATTAAAAAAATAAACATGTATAATTAAACCTTAAACTTATAAATTATTTGTAATTTTCTAATAAAATTTTTTTATCATTCAATGATTTAGATAGCATCTTGCAAATATGATAATGAAAGAGTGTGAATGGGAGTTATTTGATATGTTTTATTTGTTAGTTAATTACAACAATCAATAGCATATATTTAGGAATCATTAAATTGTTTTTCTATTGGTAATGCTGAAATCCATCCAAGACATGGACGAAGTGCACCTGTTTTAGAATTTTGACCAATACCTAAAAATCCAGCAATGAATTTCATTTTCGTTTCATGTCCATTATCATCCAAAATAAAATCTGTTTGAGTTACACTTTCGTAAAAATCACAAAATTCAATACCATTGATTACACCCTACAAATAAATAACATAATCAATTTTTATTATATGAAGAAAATATATACTTCACGATAATGGTGACGATCGCATCGAGCTTTGCGGTAATGACCTTTTCCATCCAATGTGTATCTACAAAATAAAAAATCAAACAAGTAACGCTCGTCTGAAGACTCGCTTAGCTCTTTCTCGTAGAAATCCATTTTCTTCAGGTTTACTGGAAAAACAAATAAAAAAAGTAAAAAATTGATTTTCGATGTTTTTTTGACCTTTGAGTCCCCTTCGCCGCTACCCTAACCTTGATCACCCGACAGACCTCAGATTCAAACTCCCGTATCGAAAAACCTCTAGAAATGTCTTTTCCTGAAAGTTGGTTTTCGATGTTTTTTTGACCCTCCGGACATACAAGCAAGCAAGCAGACAATTTATGTTTACTGGACTCTTCTCTACGAGAAAGAGAATAAGCACATTCTTTTTTTTACTTATATTAAAATAATCTTACGGTATAAAATCAGCAAGCCATCCAGATAATAAACTAACACCAGATCCACCTCCTAATTTATGACAAATTTTATGCCACCAATCGATATCATGTTTTCCTTCAGCACTTGCTTTTAATTCTTTCAAATGAGGTAAAAGTGTATCTAACCACCAATGAAAATCAGTAAAAATCATTCGAAGTTGATTAATTCGATCAATAACCTGTTGAAAATCATCTGGCGAACCACGTAATGTTACTTGTGGAATACCACAACGTAAACTAAATCGATGATTATAATAAGATTTTACACTATCCATTAATGTACAATCAAAAACAGCTTGTTCAACTGATGTTGTATTAGAGAAAGGAGTAGTTAATATTGTACTTAAATCTGTTTTCATATCTTTTTTAATTAATTCTCCCATTTGTCGAATAGCAGCTGACCAATCAATAGCAGGTACAGATTTATTTCCTTCTTTCGGTCGATCAGAATCTAGTATTCGAAGACTATCTACGAACAGTTCCAATGTCTTTTTTCCTTCATGTGTTACCATTAATTCTCGATATTTTTCAGCATTTTCATTTAGATGAATACTAATACCTTGTTCAATAGCAACCCAAATATCTTCTACACTTATTTCAAGTGGATAATGTTCACAATATGCTTTGTATACAGTAGCAACAAAAGCATTACTAATTCGATGATTACTTCCATTAAGATCAAAACCTAATGGATAATTTGTTTGAAAATTTTCAAGTAATAATGTTTGATCTTTCTCTCCCCATCGATCTAAATCTGCTTGATATAATTTAGTAGTTTCAATATGTTTCTGCGTACAGATATCGACATCAGCAACAACAAATGTAACAGAAGCCATATATTTTTATAAAAATATTGAAAGAAAAAATTAAATAACGTTTATTATTGTTTCTATTCTATTCTTACAAAGAACACTGATGATTCAGCTTCGATATAATAAGTTAATTTCATCAATATTGAGCAATATCGCACATGGTATTTGACATACATTCATATATAAGATAAAAATAACAACAACTTTATTTCGTACTGGTTAAAAAATATAGTAATATACAAATGAAGAGACTATTGCAAAAGAGGTCGCAAGTAAAGATAAATTTTGATTGATATTCAATATATATATGTATGAAAATATTCATTTGTATGAATAATATCTATGATTTATACTGAATTTAAAAAAAGAACATTGAAATGTGTTTTAGAAGTGAATGACAATATATATGTATAAAAGAAAGCTTCATTTATAATATATTGAGTTTATTTTTAAAGGAGAATAATTTTATTTCATATGTTATTGTATCATTGTAATTATGATTTCATATACACGATATAAATTGTAAAAATTACTAATTATGAAGGAATCTTTTTTCATACAAAAAATTAAAAAAAATAGTTTGAATGCTAAGCTATATTGTTTTTTTTACATGTGATCGATACACTTTTACCAAGTAATTGATTGTTACCAGGTAAAGGAATTAATACTCTTGTACCACTTCGTAAATCCCAATGATTGCTATTTGTACATTCATGTGATACAATACTAGATCGATTGACATGGACGATAAATGTACCTATTGCTATTGTAGGATGTGCTGCTGTAATCGTAAAACTATTGGAATTTTCACTAAATAAAATAGCACCTGGTTGTTCCATATAAATACTTAATGACATACTACTACAATTATAATATGCAATACTACTATTAGTAAAACCTTTATCAAATAATAAAACTGAAGCTCGTTGAAGAAATGGATCACAAGTACCATGAAGATATAATGGTTCATTATTCTTATTTTGCAAATATGTTAAAGCATGTGCACTATTTCCTATAGACAAATAACGTTCCCATAATCTTGTCATATCTTCTACAGTTACATTAGGCATAATCATGTATCGATAATGTAGTGGGTTAATTGTGGGTCCTCTACCATGTATGATAATAGCTGTAAGTAAACGTCCTACCATTTCAAAATTCCATGGACCGAATTGATTAACATTACCAGATTTATTACGACAGTCAATGATGAGTGTTTCATATTCTTCTAAAACTGACCATGCTGTACCATCTGCATGAAACCATAATATACGTGGTTGATTATATGAAAATGAGTAAACACCATCGGGCAATACCATTCTTGTTCCATTACTCCATTGTAAAGTTAATATACCACTTATCGTATTAGCTGCAGGTAATAATCTACTAACTAGAGCTGTTTGTAATAATGCAGTAGTATTATCTTCAATACCATTAGCTAATGCTATGATATAGGTATCATAAAAATGCCATGTACGTTTAGCCGTCAAATTGTGTGTTAAAGTATCCATTATTGCTGCCCCATACATCGAATCACTAACACCACCAACAAATGTTGTATTTAACATAGGAAGTGCGCCTCTATCACAATGATTTAATGGTGTATCAGCTTCAACTGTAATACCGTTAATAGCTTGCCAATCAAGTAAAGCAAATATATTTTCATATTCTTCACCACCACCATATTGAGCATCACGAGTATACAGATTCAGTACACCATCACCTATATGCTCACCTTTTAAATTTTCATTATTATCACATTCAGATGCAATTACTCGAGCAGAATGCATCTTTAAAGCAGCTGTCCAATTAACTCTTCGATGTACTTGAAAGTCACTAGTATAAAAATGACGATTTCCTATTAGAGGTGTTGCATCATGACGATGTTCAAGTCGATCAGCATAATCACAGAATGCGATAGCAGTAGAATTATCAGTCATATCCATTGCTAATTCACGTAATTGATCCGATGGAAATAAATGTGTATACCAAACATGAACTCCACGATCAATGACACGTCCAATAAGAGCCCATGTCCAAACACTTCCCATAGTAAACCATGCATCACTTCGAGTTAAAAAACGACCAAAAGTTTCAATACGATCTTTAGATAAAGCATATTGTGTACCACGTGTTGCCATATGAAAATGTAAAATATTTGTAGCCCAAGCATCACCATATGCTGCAGGAAGTAATTGTGAACCATGAAAATGATATGACCAATCACTTTGTATACCCATAGTTGAAAGATTTTGTATTTGTACAGTTTGCCACATGAGTTCGAAACCTTGTTCAACTGCTGAATAATTTGATGTTGCAAGTCCACGATATAATTGAATTTGTAATTCCCAAACTAAATTCGCACCACCTCCCCAATCTTTGATCCACCAATTTGCACGATAAGACATATTAACAATTGCATCAATTTCATATTTAGTCATTCGTTCTACACCTAACATCAACATTATACCTGTAGCAATTAATGGATCTTGAATATAATTCCACCACCAATTTGGATTTTGCCAGTCTTGTTCGATCCATACTTTTAAAGCACAATGGATGCCTAATGATAATTTCGTATTGTTTATTAACCCACCAGGAGCGGTCAATGCTGAAGTCATCGTTGCGATACGAAACATATGTAAAACTGGATCCCAGTTTTCTGGACCACGTGTAGTATAATTTAGATCAGGCCATTGACAAGTATCGAAATTCAATGAACTTAAATTAGCCATGGCTTGTGTTATAACAGAAGACAATTGATCTGGTGAAGGCCATAGCATTATTTTTCGAACATTTTCACGTACGATACTCAAATCATCATTAGTTTGTACCGCTGTAGTAAAGGTAATAAAAAGCATTATTGTCAACAAAAATAATGAACATCGTGGGCTGATTGAATCAATGTATAACTTGTATTTAGTCATAATTATCCTTAATATTACATAAGTTATAAAATACAGGAAAGGATGTTTATCTATAAGACAAATAGTATTAATATAGATATTTCTACTAGAATATAAACATTTATGCAGTAAATTGGCAAACGTAGTTTTTTTGAGGATCTCCTTTTTTCAGGATATAACTGTGGTTGAAATACTAAATCAAGGACCTTGGTCTCCTAACCCTTGAGAAACTCATAATGAAAAAGCTTACCGTATCTTGAAGATATAACACAGGAGGAGAGAGAAACAACAATAACGACTGAATAAAACATAGAAAAAGAAATGACGCAATAATAGAAAAGAAAGAAAATCACATGATGAGCGATATAAATATAAATATATATATACGTTAGCGTCATGAAGTCCCATCCATGGACGCTAAGAGTTTTCGCCACTTTTTTTTGAATATTTTATCTACTGACATATCTATACTACGATTTTGTTATCAACTAACACCCCTACCATTGATAACAATATAATTCTAAATAAATTCTTCGTTTCTACTATGAATTATATTATGACATTTAGTTCTCAGCATACGTAAAACTTGATTATTCAGTGAGGATAGATTTACATATTAACTTTGATTTTCTATCAAAAAATATTATAATATTCGTGGACACTTTCTGTCAATTTTTGAAACAACAGTATTATAATTCACTTCATTAATAAAGATTATGTATTTTATAATATACAAAGCTATTTTCAAATTTAGTTTAACAAGTTGAAATAAAACAGAATTATTTTATATTCAGAATTCTCATCATAAAAAAGAAAAGAAGTCAACATAACAGCCTTTTTTTTTGTGCCACGTGTTAATCACAGAGAGACAGAAAGAAAAGAGTACACAGATAAAAAAAAGTGAGTTTTTTTTCTTCTCATCGTTGACCTTTCTGTTGGATGTATTTTAATACTTTATTTTAGTATAAGAACAGCATAGCATACAATATTAAAATTTATTTAATTATCAATAGAATTATTATGATATGTTTACCTTTTATAATTTAAAAAAGAAGTTAAAATTCAACGATCTGCAATCAATATTAAATGAAATTAAAATCATTTCGAATTAAAATATTTCTCATTTTAATATTAATTATTTATATTATCTATATTTTTCGTGAACAATTATTCATAAATTCTCCATGTTCACATCTATATAATATTAATTCATTTCAAACATGTGCTTTATCAAAGAATATTTGTAATATAACAATATTGTTCGATTCTTACATTGCTTATCGCAATTGTGTTATTAAATACTCATCTACTCAATCTGATTACGTAATATTTGACGCAGTGAATGGTTTAGGTAATCGTATTCTTGGTTTAATATCTGTGACGACTTATGCTCTTGTAACTAATCGAGTTCTATTAATTAATTGGCAGCCTGGTGATAATCATCCAGTTTATTTTGATGATCTTTTTTTACCTCTATCATCATTCGAAAAGAAAATTCCATATCAATATTCACTATCTCGATTAACAAGTCTTATTAAAAATCGATGGATAAATGATATTGAATTGAATAGATATAATAGTCAAATACCACAAGATTGGGCATTTTATTTTGATCGAGAGATTTTATGTAGTAAAAAACTATATAATCAATCATGGTTTCAAAAAATTGGATTCTATATTTTGAATTTATTTCATCGTCATGTTAAATGGATTCGAACTGATCAATATTTTGTACCATTATTAACACGAAATGAACAAATGAGACAAAATTTTGTACAAATTTTTCAAAATGGACAGATATTTGTTGAATTAGCAAGAAGATTATTAAAACCAGTATCAAAAGTAAATTTAATTATTGAAAATTTTCAAAAACAATATAATTTTGAAAAGAAAAATATAACAATTGGAGTTCATATGCGTAGTTGGTCATCAAATATGATCGAATATATTGAACCATTTCAAAAATGTATTGAACATGTTATACAAAATGTCACTAGGTAAATTATTGAAATAAAATCTTAAATGAAAAGAATTTTTGTATTTATAGATCGAGCAAAGAAGAGATTAAAATTTATTTGTATATTATTTCAAATACTCCGCAACGTCGTCAAAAATTAGAAAATCAATTATCAAAAATGTATAAAAATTTAGAAATATTAAAAGCATTCGAATCTCCAAAAAATTCTAATGTTGTAGAAAAAATGCAATATACTTTAGCAGAATTACTTATACTATCAAAAATGCATCATTTAATCATTACATCAAAATCAACATTTGGTATGGTCGCTCAAGGTTTAGCAGGTAAAGGTGCTTGGATAGTAAGACAAGGTGCGATAAATGAAGGACAATCGATTAAATCAAATCTTTGTCAATGGGAATCGACTAGTGAACCTGAATATCAAATGAAAGGTTCATTTCGAGATAATGATAGTTGTTCTCAACATGGTACATTCTTACCAAGTATTGGAGAAAGAACTGTTCTATAACTTTAATCGGTAAAAATAATGTATCTTCTATGTATACTTGTTATATTATTCTCAAATATTTTTTATACATTACAGTATTTGAATAAATTGTATAGAGAAGTATACATCGAATATATTTTCAGCTAACTGCCTTTTAGAAGTTTGCGTTGGCACATTTTGTATATCCATCTGTTGCCAATGTATATAAGAATATAAAACACTCTTTTCTTTAAATGTAATAATTGTCGTATTTCCTCTTTCGTCACTCGAAAAGAAAAAGTAATACGATATGGTGTATGTCATCATCATATTCTCATCTACAGCCTTCATCAATAGACGATTGTGTTGTAATACAATAAGACTTTGTGAAGAAAGGAAAGAAAAAAGAACAGCCTAGGGGGCACCCGGGATTGAACCAGGGACCTCTCGATCTGCAGTCGAATGCTCTACCACTGAGCTATACCCCCCATGCCATGAAATATTTCGTTGGACAAGTCATTTTACAATTTTACATGACTTTTTCACATGTAAATGGAATTATTCGACAATGAAGAATGAAAAAAATTCTCATCGTTACATGTATACATCAGAATAGAACGATACATGTTTATTGAACAACAAAGAAAACGTACGAGTTCAATTTTATTATACCTACAGACTATTATAAAAAAATCATCAATATAATGAAGAAAAATGATATATTAATTTTTAAATTTAAGAGTAGATGTAAGAAAAAATCTAAATTTATTTTAATTATCCGTTAATCTATTGTGTTTTTTCAAAATTTCACGAATTCGTTCATGTGGTATAGCATAAACTTTATTTCCATATATTCCTTCCATAGTTTTTGCTGATATCATTGCATTTAAAATAGCTTCTTCAGTAGCTTGAGCGACACTGTCGAATAGAGGAGTCATTTGTTCATTAGGTAACATTTCTAATTGTACTACTCCTGTTTGTTTTCCCATTGCTTGATGATTAGCTGTTGAGAATGCAACAAAAATATCACCTGAACCATTTCCACCTCGTGCTCCAACTAATCCCATTCCAATTGGTACACGACGAGCAAGTCTTTTTAATTGATGTGGTAAAAGAGGTGCATCGGTAGCAACAACTACAATTATTGATCCTGTTTCGTCAAGTTTTTCAATATTTTTT
>CAJNOI010001073.1:0-19783 GCA_905250115.1 Adineta steineri | reverse complement strand
GTCACAGTAGGAAAAACAATATCGAAAGTGAAATCGCCGTGTACAGATACCATTAACGATATTATATTATTTTAATTAAATAATGTAAATATATAAAATAACATTCTTCATTCTCTATGAAAACTAAATCGTATAAATCAGTATATATGTTTGCCATTTTTCATCCATAGTTTTGTAGTTCTTCCTCTAGTAGTTCCAGAATGCTACCGATGAGAGAAATACAATTTTTCTAAAAGCGTTATACAACAGTCCCAGAAAAAATATTCGGTGTGTCTTCATTGCCTTTTTTTCAATGATAAAAAGGTAGTTAATTTTAATAATAAAAATTGAGTCAAGATACTTCTATTCTTATAAATTTCGTTGCTATTGATTTGCATCTATCATCATTATTTGTTTAACATTAAATTTTCATCGAAAAAAATATAAGCCCAATGAGGTTGTTTTTTCTTATCGATCATCGTTAGCAATGTGCTTATCATTCATTCATGCATGAAGATATATAGAAATGAATACATTTTATCGATATGAATATTTAAACAAAAAATAATTGCTACATTATTTCATAACATAGACAAATTAGACATGATAAATAAACATCAATTAAGTCATTGAATGAATTGATCTTAAAATTTAACAGGTATATTGTAACTTACTTTCAAACTACAAATTCATATTGACTAACTAATCTGAACGTATTCAGACTGTATAATTCTAGATAAATTCAGTAAAGAAGAAAAAAAACGAACTATGTCAATATTAATTTCTGTTATTGAAAAATTTACATTATCTTGTACTGAAGATAATGAAGTTGGCGATGATAATGATGAACTTTATAATTTTCTATTTAATTATTATATCTCATTAGATATCATTAATGATTATATACAAGCTATTCAACAACTTGATAGAACAATATTAAATGATAATTATAAATGGTTATTATTTACTGGTTTTAATTCAATAATCGATCTTAATTATTATAATAATGAACGTCGAGATATATTATGTAAATTTTGGTTATCAAAATATGAATGGATATTAAAAAAATTATTATTATCATCATCAAAAACAAATTCATTACCATTAAATGGAATAAAATATTTACTTACGAATATAATTCGAATACAAATAACAATAGAAAATATTACAAATCATCTTATGACACAAGATATACGATTTTATAATTTTAATCAAAAAAATGAATATTTATCTATTATAAAAATGATATTACCTTTATAAATTAATAAGAAAATTTTAAATAATATAGAAAATGATTTAAATATTCAATTTAATTGTGATTTAAATCATTATTCTAATACAAAAGATATAAAATCAATATATATTATTTGGATTATATTAAAAATACTTTTAATGTTTATTACAACTGATGAAGATTGTTTAATTATTATTAAATCTTATCAAGTTATAAAAAATAGTTTATTAAAATCGATTCAATTAATTAAAAATAATAATTCAATAAAACTTTCTTACTATGTTATTTTAACTTTTCTTATCAATGATAATGATATTAAAAATAAAATAAATCATCCAAAAGAAATTTGTAATATATTTATTCGAACTATTCAACAAATAAATGATTTCAATAATGATGATTTTACATTTACAAATGATGGCGTACATATTATTCATTTATTAATAGCATTAAAAGGTATTTATTTTAAAATAAAAACAAAGCAATAATTTTTAATATAGTTATTTATCTGAGTAATAAATATGAAAAAAACGACGTTTTCGGATCAATTTATATGACTTGCAAAATATTGTTAGCACAATCTTTATGAGATTAAAATATGAAACAAGAAATAGCGTTTGTCATGATCTATACTAGTCATAACTCACGCCTATGACGATCCCTATTCAGCGTCTGCTACGAGTTTTTGACACTAATTAATGTTAATTGATAGTATGTGTAACGTTTGTGGAGGGGGCTACGAGTTTCTACTTTTAACTAGACATGACCCAAACTCAAACTCAAACCATTTGGGAGTTTGAGTATGGATCTTCTTTTAATTGCCATCAATGTATCCGAAATAGTTTCCTCTACAAATTAAAAAACCCAAACCCAAACCTAAACCTAAACTCAATACCCAAACTCAAACCCAAATTCACCAAACTTCTAACACTCCTTTTAGTTCGTGTTTCATAAAATACGGCTATTATTTCTAACTAAAAAAAATCTTTCAAATAGCATATTTACAGCATGATCAAGTGAAAGATGATTTTATTGAAAGTGATGGTTTAAATTTGCTATTAACAATAGCTAATTCAGTATTAGCATCTACAGAAATAGAATCACAAGTCAATAATATGCTTGGAGAAAAATTTAAATCAATAATTGGATTGATACCTACGGAAGAATGTGATTTAAATGTTCTACAAGAAATAAATCATTTGCAAATAAATATGCAGTATAATATGAATATTTTATTTAAAGAAATGGGTTTATTAGCACTGGAATGTCTTTATACTATGTCATTCAATAGAAAAGCAAAAGAAATATTACAGAAAAATGAAAAATTTATGATACAAATCCGCGAATTATCTAATGATGAAAATTTGAAAAAAATCATTGATGGTTTATTATGGAAATTAGAAGAAAAATATGAATTTCAAATAGAAACAACTAATCAATATGATTCTATGATTAGTTATCATTGGAATGATAATGTATTAGTTTATAAAATTTATAAATATTTAATAGAAAAATTTAATTATAAAATATGGTTGGACGATCAATCTATATCTAATTCAATTTTTCAAACTATAGAAAAATCGAAATTTATTCTTATGTGTATGTCTGAAACATATAAAACAAATGAAAATTGTAGAAGTATAATTGAATATGCGCAATATAGAAAAAAAATAATTATTCCATTAATTATAAAACAAGTTGAACTTGATAGTTGGTTTGAATCTATATGTACTGAAAACTTATATATTGATTTTGTTAAACAAAATTTTGAAGATGCTATTCAATTATTAATCAAAGAAATTAATATGAAAACTATTGAACAAAAAGAGTATTTTTATTCATATTTAATTTTTGTTTCAATTATTTTTTCTTTCGTTGTTTTTAGAATAAATTCAACTATGATCGATCTTTCTCAACAAGAAATATCTTTATCTATTTTACCAACAACCACAACCGTTAATCTTCATCTTAATGCAATTCAAGATGATTATAAAAGAATTCCAATAAAATTATGGTCTGATAAACATGTTGAACAATTTCTTCATGATTATAAATTAGATTTGATGATTTTATTAACTGAATATATGAATGGTGAAGATCTCAGTCAATTATTTGATAAATGTAAAATACAACAAGATTATTGGACAGTATTTGATCGTTTTAATAATGAATTTAAAAAACGATTTCAACAAACACTTTCAATATCAATTTATGTTAGATTTTTAAATCAAATACAAAAATATATTAATATGTCAAGAGTTTAAATTATAATTAGACATCGTATTTTTTTAACATGAAAGATTATACCGAAAATAAACAGTATGATGCTAGTTAGAAAGTTTCAATATAAAATTGAGGATGTGAGTGTGGATTTCGAGCGATTCAATATTCACAACCACACCCGCAAGATAATATTTTCATGGTGAATAAATTGGAATAATTATTAGCATATACAGAAAGAACTAATTGAAAATTTTCAATTACCATCATCTGCTTTTTTATCTCATCTCTATCAGTATGAACTTAGTGTTCTAATATAACATTATCAAACAATCGAAAAACGTCTTTATGCTTCTTGAGACAAGCTTCAAAAAACAATTTTCTATCCATATTCTTCGTTTCTTCTCTCACAAATTTCTGAATTCATTATGTGATGATCATTGTAGTTGTACAGTCTTTTTGATTTATTTTGTTGCAAGGTTTTTGCCCAAGGTTGTCAAATCCAAATTTTACAAATCAGAAGAGTTTTTTTTGTTTTAAACCAGAAGGAAAATACAGCAGTGTCACGTACTTTTTCCAAAACAGAAAGATAATTACACATCGTTTATCTTACTAATTATTTTGAAGTTGTACGTCGAGAAGTACAAATAAAACTGATATAAGTGTGTCTTAAGAAACCGGTGAAGAATCGAAACAGAACAGAGTAAAGCACCTCCTACATCTTTTTTTGATATTATTGCTATACGTCTGTCATCATATCGTCAAAATTTTATGTTGTTGAAACTTTGACTCCTGATTAATTCTGTAAACTCATTATTTATCGACCTATACTAGCACTGGAATCAAATAGAGTTTAACAAGATCAACCGGTCCGTAAAGATGGAAATTTTTCAATAGCCTCTTCTTTGTCGATCATGTTTCTAGCGATAAAAAAACCTAATATAGCGTACACATATCTGGTAGAGTTGATAAAATAAGGCACAAAACTCTTTCCTCTATTTGTTTCTTTTTTATCATACCTTGTATAAAATTTATTGTCGAGTGAAATATAACTTCTAAGTTTTATTACATTCTAATCGTTTTACCATACTGAAATAAAACGCTCAAGTCATATCTCTACTAGACAATAAATTTTATACAAAGTATGATAGAACAGAAATAAAAATGGGGGATAGATTTTTTTGTTCGTAGGTGTATCTCATATTTCGATAGAGCGTTTGTCCAAAGAATTGGAGATATATGATGCTACCTAGTTTGTTATCATATATGTATATAGTTGTGACTGCTCTCTTATTTCTCATTCTTTGTACATAAAACGTCGTCAAAACTTAAGTAAGAAACGAATTAAAAATGAGGAGGTTTGGTAACCCTATTTTTGCCATTTGTTGTCGTTCAGCTGGTATCAATTTGATCGTGATCATTTATTTCATGTGAAATGCTTCTAATTCTTCATTTTTTTTTCTAAATATTTCTAGTTTGTTTTTATTAGAAATGATCGAAGATATTTATACAGAAAAGAAAATATCGATGAATATGAGGCGAGAGAAAGAGAAAACGAAGAATTAGATATCGAATACTTTTTGAAATAGAGGTAAAGAATAGGTCAATGAGCGATGACAATAGAAATAGATATAAGTGTACGAAAGGAAGAATAAGAAGAGAATACAAACGACAAAGAAAATGAAATAGAACAATAAATATAACAATGTGTGCCCATGCGAACTGATCGAACGATATAGAAGTAATACCTCGGTCGTTTTTTCTCTTTTTCTTTTGGTTGCTTCACATTACTTTTATACATATATATTATCTAACACACTTTCACATGCACTGTAAGACAATAGAAGAATTCTGTTCTCACGATCTGAAAAAAAGACTAGGTGATTTATACTACAAATAATAACTGTTAACATGAGTATGATTTCTTCATACTTCTAGTGTGATAAATTTCAATAAAAATTATAGGTTATGCACTATCGCATATAAACTTCAACAGAAAAAAATTAGTTTGTGTAAATAATTGAATAATCTTTTTCATTTTAATTTAGAATAATGTCATCTGCTACAAATGTAGATGAAAAACTTTCGTTATGTGATTTTATTGTTCCTGTCTCTTATACACGTCTACTTCTCATCTATGATTATGTTATTCATGATCTTGAGAAGCCATTATTAAAATTTCTTTATAATTATTGCCCAAGTGCTTTCAAACGAATTTCTGATAATAAATTGATAGATTCAACCGATCATCCAACAATTTATACACATGCAATCGATCGAAATACGTCATTATCTTCATTAGATATCGAACATACTGATATTTTTCCGTATGGAAGAATACCTGACAAAGAATCACCTCTCTTTTTTCTTCATCAATTGACTTTGAAAGATGGAACGATTTTAGCTATTGGTATTCATCATCGTCTTACTGATGGTCATGGATTTATTAATCTAATATATCGATTTTCGGTTTGGATGTCTGGCGAACAAATACCACTCTTATTTGAACATAATCGTTCGTTGATTAAAAAGAAAACAGCACCTACAATTTTATATCAACATCGAGAATATTATTCGGAAGATTCTTTACTTCTACCATCAATTTATTGTCCACATGTAGAAACAGATGTTATCGTTAGACATTACAAGAAACAAGATTTATTTAATATGTTAAATATAACAAGTAAACATGTATCATTCAACGATGTTCTGGTAGCTTGGTTAACAAAGATTATTAGTTCTGTTCGTCATGTACCTAGTAAAACTATCGTCAAAGTGGGCATGCCGACTAATGGAAGAAATATATTGGGACTTGATGAGAATTATTTTGGTAATTGTGTCTTTTATATATATATTCCATTTCTAATGACTGATCTTGAATCATCTTCGGTCGACGAACTATCTGAACGAGTACATGAAGAAAGAAAAAAATGTATGACAAAAGCATACATTGAATCAGCTTTGGCTTATATTAAATGCAATACAACAAAATCTCATAGTAGTATTTATCCAATTTTTAATAGGTTTGGTGAATATGATATTGCCTTTAGTAATTGGTCTCGATTTCCTATGTATCAGATTGATTTTGGTCATGGTCCACCGAAACGTGTATTTCTTCCACCAGGCAAAAGAAGAAATGGAATGATCAACATTCTACCTAGCATTGATGGAGACAATGAAGTTGAACTATATATTAGACTTAATCAGATTCATGTAAAAGAATTATTAAAAATCTTAAAGTAAAGGAGTAACTTTAAAATTGAAATGTATTCTATATAAAATAAAAAATTTCTTTTCAATAAATCAATGTTTGCTTATATATTAGTACAAAAATAAATGATAGTTTGAGTGTGGATGTGAGTGGGTGGGTATGTGTGTCAGTATTGTATTCATCTCACACCCACACCCTGTATAATATTTATCTTTAGTTTAAATAAATTATTGCTAAGTCAATTTTCTTATCGCTAAACTTGGTTATTGCTGATCTGTATTGTTTTATTGGTCATACATATTATTTATTGTCCCGATTAAATTTTAGTCGTAGATGAACAACATATATTGTTTATTTAATAGATAATAAATACGAAGTAACTTGTTTGAAATAGTTGGTTCTATTCGTTACAATTTAAATAAATCATAAGACTTATTCTAAAGTAATAATTCAGTCGAAGATATTTTTTAATAAATTGCTATTGATAAATAATAAACTCAAACCTTCAAACGCAAGAAATAACACATCATATATAGCTTCTCTCTTAAGAAAAAAGAACTAGAAAATGTTTTCATCATTTCGAATATAGACTTTATTTTTCCATTTATAGTTGTTTTAAATTAATGAAAGAAACAACTGACGTAAGAAGAAAGATGAAGAAATGAGTCTTTTTTTGTTATTGTTCTCTCAATAATCATTTATTTCGCGTCATTGTACAATCATTCTCTAAATTGTTTGTCTACGTTTCTGGTATTATACAGCATTCTAGAGTGTATAGATGGCAAAATAATCGCTAATCATACTAACATGTCCTTCATTACGGACTGATTAAGATTTTTGAAATACAATTTATTGGAAGATTATATAAAACTGTTTATCATTTCCTTTTTGATCAGTTATTTTATATTTGTTTATTTATTCCAAAGATATATTTCTTGTTGATTATATTAAAGCAAGTTAATATTGCTAGGTGAATCGAAGTAGGCAACCTGTCCTTGTTCTAATACAAGAATTCGATCACTGTTGGCTACAGTATTCAATCGGTGTGCAATAGTTAATATAGTATGATCACGAAACTTGTCAGCGATCACTTCTTGAATCATCTTATCTGTTGCATAATCAACATTTGCAGTAGCTTCATCAATCAACAATATGTGACTCTTCTTCAGAATGGCTCGAGCAACACAAATCAATTGTCGTTCACCGGCACTCAAATTTGCACCAGATTCAGCCACTAACATATGAATTCCATCGGGATGGTTGCGCACCAATGATTTGAGTTGAACAGATTCAAGTGCTGTAAGACATTGTTCATCAGTGAATTGTTCAAATGGATCAATATTGTATCGAAGGGATCCACAAAAGAGTATGGGTACTTGTGGAATAACACTTATATGAGAACGAAGATAATCGAGTGACAAACGGCCTATATCAATGTCATCAATAAGAATAGATCCATTGACTGCTGACTGATCGACAAGTCGAAAAAGAGCTTGAAGAAGTGATGATTTTCCAGCACCTAAACGAATAAAAAATGTTATTATTATATAGACTTTGTAACATTTGTATTGTTTAAAATAAATGAACCATACCTGTCCGACCAATAATTCCGATCTTTTCCTTGGATTCAATTCGTAGATTAAGATTTTTGAGCACTGGATCTAGCTCTGGTCGATAACGAAAAGTGTAATCTTTAAATTCTACAATACCACGAGAAGGCCAATCACTGTCTGGTTGTATTGGAGCATTGTTGTCGCCATTGTTGTGATGGCTTTCTGACACTAATTGACCATATTCATGAATACGTTCTGCACTAGTCATAAAATTTTCAGCTTCGGCTGATTGTCTTATAGCCCATTGAAAGAGACCTGTTAGGGTAATGCAATAGCTTAGACTGAGTGCTAATGTCGATGGTTCCATTTGATGGCGCAATGCTACGGCAAGAATACCAGTAGCCAAAGTGAGTGATGATGCTGTAAGATCAAGTCTTAAACCAAACCAATGCGTAGTAGCAGTAAGAATGAAGGCAGCTCGTGTATTTGCATCGATTCTTTCTATGAACATATTCAAAAAACTACCTTGAACATCAAACGCACGAATACTAGTGAGTCCATCTAATGAAGTTGAGAACAATGTATAAACAGGACTACGCGTTACACTTTCCAGTCGCTTGAGTTGTCGACTAGAACGCATATAAAATCGACGAAGCCATAAAACTGTAGGAGCCAACGGAATGAGAATTAAAAGTACCCATGGATTAGCTATTCCAATGACTACGATAGAACCAAGGGCTAATAGTAGATATTGCATAGTATCAATTAGAGCGAGTGGTAATGATTCATCTACTACTTGTTGATCTTTACTTGCTCGATTTAAGATTCGTCCACTTGGATTATTTTCAAAGAAACGTAATGATGTATACAAGATACCATTGAGCATTCGATTGTGAAAATGGGTTGAACCGCATAACATAATATAAATGATAAAGCCAACACGTATCAACGCAACAAACAATGTAGCCAATATAGTTCCAAGATAGACATAAGCATAAAATGATAACCGCTGTTCACTTTCATCTTTATTGGACCATAGTGCAAGCCAACTATTTGTAAAATCATACAACGCCTCATTACCTAACATTAAAATAATCATAAACAAAAAGCCAAACCAACGTAACGGGGGTGCAGTAAATAGTTCTAGCCAAACTTTCCACTTGATGCCGCCGTCAGCTGATTGTTCACTTTTCACAATGGAATTTATATCAGTTATAGATGTACCAAGTTTCCAATCTGTTTCCTTGTTATTAGCTGGATCTGTTTCTAATGTTTCATTCAATGGCTGAATTGTAATTTGTTGTTCACTGTTTAATTCTTCAATGTGTCCATTTTCTACGAGAAACGTTTGATCCATTTCGATTAAAAAGTGTGTCTGATGCGTAACTAATATTCGAGTTTTTCCACGAAGAAAACTAGATGTACCAATGCATTGATCGAAAATATTTTTTGCTACCTTAGGATCAACAGCAGCAAGTGGATCATCGAGTAAATATAGGTCAGCATCAGCATAAAGTGCACGAGCAAGCGATATTCGAGCTTTTTGTCCTCCACTTAAATTAACACCTTTATCACCGATCATCAATAAATCACCAGCTTCACCAAAATTTTGTAGATCGATATCAAGACAACATGCTTTTATTACATTTTTGTAACGTTCTTCATCGAGTGGTTTACCAAGTAGAATATTAGCTCGCACTGTGTCAGCAAATATCCATGCCGATTGTGGAGCATATGAAATCGATGTAGCATTTATTTGTGATTTTCCACTGACAAGATTGATCTCACCGAGAATAGCAGCTAGTAGAGTTGATTTGCCAGCACCGATGGCACCTTTTACTCCAACTAAGTTACCGTGTCTAATTGTCAGATTGAGAGAAGATAACGAAGAAGCATCTTTCCAAGAAAATGATGCATTTTCCATCATAATTGCATAAGAATCATTTTCATTTCTCGTTTTTTCACTTCTATTTAACAATACGTCCAGTTGCATAAATTCATCAATTCTTCTTGCAGAAATACGAGCTTCACTAAATTTTTCGATAAAATTTGGCATCGTAATTGTCAACGGAAGTCGAGCCATGGTGAAGAATGATAGTGTTGAGAAAATATTTTCTGCAAGCAAAGTATGACCCATTAACCAACTACCACCGAATGTCGCAAGAGCAATCAAAGGTATCGTTACGAACGAAATAGCAATATTGAGAGCTCTAACGCTACTCGCTTTTCGAACGTTTGAAAGTTCCTCTTGACGTGTCTCAAGTACGCGTTGCTCAACGGCCTTTTCCCAATTGTACATTTTTATAATTTGACATCCGTTGACAATTTCATTAATTGTTTGCACCCGTTTGTCTGTACATACCATTGTGGCCTTTCTGTATCGACTGAATTGTCTGCTGAAAATGAACTGTATTGGTATTAATAAAAACAGTACTGAATAGCCGAATAATGTTGGTAAACCGATCGTCCACCAAATAAGGCCAAACATTGCAAGAGCTTCAAAAGGTACCATTAATAAAGCATGTACGTAAATGCTTAATTCTGCAAATTTATTAGCATCATTTGATACTAAATTAATCGTCTGAGCTGCAGTAGTCTTGTGAAGAGCTGCGGTATTGATGGTTAACAAGTGCTTATAGATAGCAGATGATAATGCATTACGAGCTCGCACGCCTATGCGTGTATTTCTAAACATAATCTGTTGTTGAGTGGTTGCTTGTATAATTGCAGCAATGAAAAGAGCAATAGCATATAGATAACCCGTATAAGTGGGTAATCCTGAGTGATCTTCAATATAGAGAACAATTTGACGAAGAAGCAATGGCTGTGAAATACGAGCTATACTAAATGGAAAAACAATCAGCATACTCGTTAAAAAGTCTTTATAAAATATTTTAATGAATACATTCCATGTGCCTGGCCATTTAGAACTATGCTGATTTACTCTGTTTAATAATACCGAACATTTTTCTTTGGCGGAAAGATCATTAAGATCGTCTTCAACAAGCGTACGTTTATTAGCCAGGGAAAGAATAGGTGATACCCACAAAAATAGTGGTATCTGTATCCATCTTGTCCACGATGATTCGGCCCAATGTAATCGACATGATTGCCGCTGTTGATCTAGAAAATAGTATAATTAATCAGAATCTGATTCTTCTGATAATGCTCACTTTCCGTTGATGGAGATACTTTAGATGCAGAAAAAGATATGAATTCAACGTTTGACTGTTTCTTCATCATCTACTGACGGTCGACTTTTTTGTGAGTGAATGTAGGCAACCATTTATAATCTCTAGTTTTTATTTTGTCGTTTCTTATCTCATTTTCAACAGAACCTTACGAATTAAGTGGCTTTCTTTAGTTTGATAGGTAACCTATAAAACTTTATAACTAGAAAAAAAAACGAGATTCATTTAATCATATATAAAATATCTTCAAGAATTGGTGAAAGCAATAAAGCAGCATAATCGTACTCTTTAATAGTGTTGTCGATTCGCCTTCACGTTTAATTTAAAATACTGAAAAGATTTCAATACAACAGCACGAAAGATTACATTTCAAAAACTGCTATTAACATAATTATCAATCCTGAATAGATGAGTCTTCAGATTATTCGCACTATGATTGTCAACGGAGAGAATTAATGAAAATCGAGTACTTCACAAAATAATCCTTCGAAATTTATCTGAGATGGAGATCTCCGACCTACGGTTCATTGTCCTCGCAACCTTAATAAAAACCACATTATTGCCCCCCTTCTACAAATCATCTACTGATTCTCGGACCATTTCTGTGCTAGCAAAAATCGAAAAAAAGTTTTTGAGACACGGTCCGATTTCACCCACACCCACATTCTATAAAGAGAGATTATTAGCTAATTAATGTTGATGTTAAAAGTAGAAAACAATAATAATATATTCTTTATAACATGTTTTATAACAGTAAAAAGAAAAATTTGATAACATGTATAACCAAAAAACATAACAAAGTAGTAAAAAATTTACTTTTTTCTCTTTTTGATCTTGAATATTTTTTTTCCGATTGAATAGCTAATTCGATTGATGATGGGTGTGGGGGTGGGTGTGGGTGTGGATCTAGGTGTCAACAGAAAGTGTAATTACAAGTACGCGCGCACCCACACCCACACCCACACCCACACCCAATCCAATAAAATATATTCATAAAATAATTACGGTTGATGGTGTTAGCATTGTTCAAGTTAGATTTATTTGTATATCCTTATGTATAGAAGGATGAAATAATAGTTTTCCAGCAGCATGAATCACTATTCTGAATAACGCAAATAGTAAAATTTATGCTACATTAAGCCTTATGAGAACGGAATTTATCGGTATGCTATAATATGGTTTACAAATAATGGTTCTTATCATCTTGTAACAACTTATGCTTGTTTTTTTTTATCTTTCAATCGACCAGAAAAAAACTCAATCATTTGTGTTAGGGTACGTCATCTGTCGTTCCATGACGTTCCCCATTATCTTCTATCCTTTCTCTATGTTGGTTATCGATATATATAAGATATATGACTATTGTTTCCCTTTCCAGTCTTGTTCTTGTTGTTCTCCTTCTAGTGTTTAGTTGATGCTATTTATGTTGTATTGTTCATGTTTGTTTGATCGTTTATTCAGCTTCGTGAATAAACAAGATAAATCCTAACAATCTGATTTTTTTATTTTCGTATTTATTTCTAATTACAACTATTTTATTGTTCTTCACAAACAAATTTAAGAACAATATGAAAAATCTATTGTTCTGTTTTAAATACAGTCGGAGTTAACTTTTCTTTTATTCATTTCATTTTCTTGTAGATAATTATTGATAAAATGCTTGCTACAATACCTTTTGTGTCCGTAACCGATGGAATAACAACAGAATTTGTTGCTACACATAATAATACCATTAGTAATAAACTATTATGTTCATTATTCGAAACGGATATTATAGGATTACAATGGTTTGATACAAGATCACAAAGTGTAGCTCTTAAGCAAGTTTATCATAAATTTAAGAAATATATAAATCAATGTTTGTCCTTCTTTTATTTAGTGTTAATTGTATCAATGATCATTATGATGTTAGTCCAGAAAAACATTATATTTATAAAATTACGAAAGTTTATAAAGGTAAATGCGCATTCATAGTTAAATAGAATGAGTATTATTCTGATCTCAATTCTGAATAAAAAATATTTCGAATTTATGTAAAATACTAAATTTCTTTCTTATTGTTTAGGAACAACATCTAATGCTGAACTAAAATTAACTGAATCAAATGATCAAGTTAGTTCTGTATTTTCAACAAGAGATAAAAGTCTTACACCAACGAACGATATTAATAGAGCAGAATTTAATCAATTATTATCAACATTTGATGGAAAGCTTAGAAATTTAAGTACAAATTTTGATGATAAACTTAAGGATCTAACAACAAATATGGATGACAACTTCAATAATTGTAAGTTTTTTCAGCAACTCCTTAATGTACATTATAAAAATATGTCATATAATCTTTTTGTTCAGTATCAAATAAACTTAACTTACTTTTTGAACTTGTTCAACCTACTATTGGACGAGCAATTGATCCATGGGATATAACTGCAAGATCACAAGGTTCATCTCATACCAGCTTATCAAAACAAGTTATGAGCAAGTTTTATAATATAGATGAACATGTGTGTATGATTTGTGGTCCATGTAATGATGTTGTAAATGCTCATATATGGCCAAAACATACACATGGTGAAAATTTATTATCAATGTTTAATTTATCAAATGATGGTTTAAATGATCCAAGGAATTAATTAAGATTAGCTAAATCACTTGAACTTGCTTTTGATAATAAAACATTAACAATTATTATTGAAAATGAACAATTGCTATTATATGTATTAGATGATATGCTCAAAAAACAACGAGTATCTCATACAAGATATACATTTAAAGATTGCCATTTATGGCCATTAAAATTTGGAAATTCAAACCGGCCATTCTTCAGAATTTTAGCTGCTCATTGTAGAAATTCCTTTATTGATGCATTTCGTTTACAAAAAATTAATTATGAAACATACAAATGGGGTTATCACAGCTCAATTGTTATGTTAAATGCATCACCTGATGGAGCAAAAGCTAAAATTTTTGATTGGTTTTAACGAAATGAAAAGATGGTAAAAAGTAAAGAAAGATCCTAATATTTTTATTTATTAGTTCGTACCACTTGAATTAGCTGTTTATTTTAAATATGATAAGTTGTTTTTTATTTCAGATTCATTCATCAAAAAACAGCCACCGGATCAGTTGCTGTTTCTTCTTTGTTGTTAAAACTTCTTCAGATGTTAATATATATGAAGTATTGAATCTGCAACATATTTATATTCTTCATTAAATGAAATAACTTCACTTATAGTTATCTCAACTGATACTGAAACTTCATTTTATCCTTCAATTCGTCATCAGTAATAACATGTTTAACCTGATCAAGAAAAATATATTATTGATATAGATCGTCAAAAAATAATTGATAAATTATTAAAACAACAAAAACTACTTATATGACATAATGAAAAACAAAATTGAATTTTAAAATTATTATATAATTATTAATATAAGATTTAAAAAATAATTCAAACATATACTATGAATAAAGATGGGGTTTTGTCATGTTGAATATGCATGTAATTCTTCATGTATTCCTCTAGATCATCAATCAGATGATAAACAAACAATTGTGATTACAAATATACCAGAAAATGTTAGTGAAGATGATTTGTGTCATTTATTTTCCAACTCTCGTGTATCAAAGTATTGTCCATCACAGATTATTCATCGTAAACCTACCTCCAATGATGTTACAGGCAAAATCAAGATTTTATGGGGGTAAGAATTATATTTCAATTTTATTTTCTATTTTCAAATGTAAAAGACAAACATTTTTTGTATATTTTATACGTCCTTTACAATACGAAAGTGTTTTTATAATTTCTTATTATTATTCATATCTACTATATTTAAAAAGTTCTAGAATTTTATCAATGAAAATTTCTTATACATTACAAGTGTATGAGAAATCGAGTTAAATAATAGACCAATAGAATTAAATTCAATTCTATTTAATAAAATCCATCACTGTGAAAAGGGACTGATTTGTCAAAAAATAAGAATTGTATTATAAGAAAAGAAATGACAAAAATCATCGAGTAGAAACGAATGTTTCGTATGAGTTCAAATTAGAATTTATTCATAAGGATCAAACATTGAGATTCATTCCACACAGATTTTGTTTCGCAGACTGATTTCGTAGATAATACTAATGATTGCCTTTTACTGAACTCTTTCAATATCTTTTTTTGTAGATAATTTAGGTCATATTGTATCGTAACTATTAGTAAAGTTTTCAACTGATTATTGTAGAATAGACATATGTAAATATTTTTGAAAATAATATCGATATTAACAAATGATATCAATATAGGAAATTCTTCTTTTACGATTGAACGACAAAGGTTTCGGAAATCGTATTGGATAAATAAGCAGCAAAATTTGAGTAAATTTTAAAAAAGAAAATTGTCTTTTTTCGTAGGTAGATAAATTAGATGCAACTTGTTGAAAAATTTGATAAAATTGAAAAAATCATTGAAAAATAATCCGCCAAATTGAAGTGAATACTTGATGAATAAATAATATTCAATGGAAATACTTCACAGAAATAATTTCAATTCTTATTTTTTTTTTATTTGGATTTTAGATATGCATTTCTTACTTACGACAATGTTCAACAAGCTGTCAGTGTCATCGAACAAGCTCAGCAATATCACATCAATGGTCAACCATTACGTGTTTCTTTTCGTTCGAAAGAGAACTGATTTTAATCAATTACAAAACAATTCATTGTTTATCATTTTTTTGTATAAATTTAGAAAAATTTTAAACAAATCTTCAATAAATAAATACTTATTATCGTACATTTCACGAAAAAAGAGATGTTGAAATATTTCAATCAACTTTGAATCCACTTTCTATCTCATAGTTTTTATAGATATGAGAGAGAGAGATTTTAGACATATATTTCTCTTTCATCACATATGTAGCAGAAATAGTTATATTCTTTTCTTTACATATGAGTAATCACCTATTTTGTGTTTGTCTTCTTCTCTATACTTTTATTGAAAACTTCCGACTTCTTCATAATGAATTTATTTAGTATCATAGAATTGTAACACAATGTACAATACAATTTCTTGGTCTACCCAGACAGATGAAGCCTCTAAAAAAACGCCGTTTCTACGAATTCTTAACGCGTTACTACGCAATTTTTTGGAAAGCGTTCTACTGCGTTAAAACTTACTCCCTAGTTACTTGTCGAAACGCTGAATTTAACGTGGTTTTACATGTTATTTTGTGAGTTTTAACCAGGCCTGCCAAGTGCTAGCTCCTAAATGTGGTACACCGAATTTCAAATGGGGTACGGTTAGGGTACAAATTTTTTTAAAATGGGGTGCACCGTTGAGGTACGCAGTTTTTTTAAAAGAAAAGAACTGGGTGAAAAAAAACTACCTGAAAACTTATTCTCCTTAAGGGCCCTCCCCCTTTGGTCAAAAATCTATTTTTTTTCCGGAGCACTAAATCTTACTTAAATTTTTACTGAATATGTATCTGGCGTTCGGATAGTTTTCGGTAAAAAATTGAGCTCATAATATTGAGTTTTGCGAGGTTTATCCTAATATTAAGGGGTTAAAAGTAGGTGTTCGTGTGTCGAAGATTTTTTTCGCAACTCTAATGATATGGACCTCGGAATGGTGTCAAAATGTACAAACACCCTTGCAGCTACAACCGAACAGAACCGGTTTTTTTAGCAAGGTTTTTGAGGAAAAAATATCGAGGTTAACTTTTCAGAAAACTGGTTTTTTTCATAAACAACTAAATGGAAAACAAAAATTCTGACTCTGTTAGGGTGTAGCGCTGAGCTTAGCCTTCATTTTAAAACCTTTCCGGATTCTCTAGCATTCAAAATGGTGGAGAAATCTTTGTCGCGCTGACAAATAAAACATTAAAAAACAGTTTCGAGAACACTTCAAATGGCTTCAATAATTAAAGTTTCGAAAAAGAAAGTTTTATGTAGGTTTTTCATAAAACCTACTGTAAAACCCTCAAAAGCCGCTGCAAAATCGATAAGTTATAGACTATTCGACAGTGTAAATGATAGGCTATGTAAATCTGAATGACTCTCAAAATCGATATTTTTGAAAAAAAACGTTCTTTTTTGACCCAGGGGGCGTTAAAAGCAACATAATATTTTGCTGTTATCTATTCGATATGGACTTTATTTCGTGATTTTCACAACAAAAATAACATAACACAATGAAGTAATGGCTTAGAAAAAACAAGGAAGATCGGTTTACGATATGAAAAACTCAAAAATACAAATGGGGTACAAAAAGTGTACCCCTGGGGTACATCTTTTTATTGAGGTACAAAGTGTCGAAATGGGGTACAATACCCCAAAATGGGGTACACTTGGCTGGCCTGGTTTTAACACGTTAAGCATAGATTGTCGACGCGTTAATCACAGTAGACAACGCTAACGGAGATAAAAATCGTAAAAATGTGCGCTCTTTCGGATTCTATTTTCGTTAAAATTTCAAAATTTCTACGCGTATTTCTCTGTTTTTTTTAGTTTTGTCTGCCTAGGCATCAATTCCATCTATCATTTGAGTGTGGGTGTGAATTGAGTGATTATAAGCACGAACACCCACACGCTCACCCTCAAAAGCACTTTCATATTATGAACGTGCTCTGGATATATTGAAAAGTGCATCACTTCCTATTCATCCTGTTGTTAAAGGGTGTGGGTCTGGGTCTGGGTGAGTCTCAATTTCTTGTTCTACCCACCTACACCCACACCCGCACTGAAATTTGTAATGAAAATAACTAAAATAATGTGATAATTTTGATTTTTTTGGAATACTTGAAAACACGCAATTTTTTTCCTGAGAATTTTAAAATAACCATTAAAATGAATTTTTTTTATTCTTACTTTTCGTATGATATATTTGAATAAATAGTATGCGTTAGTAATTCATTAAACACGCTCTAAATGCAATATTCATTTATAAAAGTATATCATGTTGCGTCCTGTCTGTACCTTAAAAATTGTTTGAAAAAAAAACAAAATACTATTTTTGTGTTTTTTCATAAGTTTTTATTTATGGTAAATACCTATTATGAATATCTTCTATTCATCATATCAACAATAGAAATGTAACTTTCGAAAGTTTTTATACTATTGAGTATATTAAAAGAAGTGTAGTTGTATAAAAAATTGAATTACAATGAGGGTGAGAGTTAATGAAATACTTGTATTTGTCCGATATTGAACATTACAAATTTTTAACTAGTAGCGCTATCTTTTGATTGGTTATCGACGTATTCTAAAAAGTCATAAGTGCCGAATGACTATTCTTTCTTTTCATATAGTTATCGTATCTTTTAGGCTTTGTTCAGTATTTACAATAATGGATTGAATCAGTAAAGAATATTTACTCTCGATTATATTCTCATTTCACTTATTCAAAAAAAAGAATCTTTTTATATGCTTAAATACTTCGTGCTGTCGGCCATTTGTATTCGTTCTATTTATTAACCTTTTTTCAAACTTTCACATTACGTCGAAGTCATATACATACATGTTAGAAACAAAGAATAGAATGATAAGAACAGAAAAAGATAAGCGAAAATATGATTGGAAGAGAGAGAGAATTTATCATTATAAACACATACGTTAAGACAAGTACTGTTTTACCCGAACAGAAAAAGTATGTAGAATTGTATGTATAATTTTAGATAGTATTTAATTTATAAAATGGAAGTAGAAGATATTAGAAAAAATTATATGTTAAATTTTACTGATGAAAAATATCAAAAATTTCTTAAAGATATAAATAATGAATTACCAACGCCTGTTGGCTTTCGTTTAGCTGAATCACCATTATTTGTTAAAGATGAATTTCGTGATATACTTATTGCTGCTGGTGATCATATTATAAATTTTATATTACGTTCTGATTTTAAACAAATTACAGAACAAGCTATTCCAGATAAATGGCGTTGTCCAAATGAAAATACTCATCCACATATAATTACAATGGATTTTGGAATATGGAAAGATGAAAATGAAAATTTAGTACCAAGATTAATTGAATTACAAGGATTTCCATCATTACATGCTTTAGCAGCTTTTTTAGATGATAATTATCGTATAAATTTTAATATTCCTGATAATTGGTCTGTCTTTTTTAATGGAATAGATAAAACTCGTTATATTAATTTACTTAAAGAAATTATAATTGGACCTTATCAACCAGATGAAGTCATATTGATGGATGTTAAACCACATGAGCAACATACAGCTGTTGATTTTTATCTTACACAAAAATATCTTGGCATACCTATTGTTGCATTAAATGATTTGAAACAAGAAGGTAAAAAATTATTTTATGAGCAAAAAGGTGAACGAAAATTAGTAAAAAGAATTTATAATCGTCTTATATTCGATGAAGTTGATGATGAT
>CAJNOI010001071.1:0-19836 GCA_905250115.1 Adineta steineri | reverse complement strand
AAAAAAAAGGCAAATACTCAATAATTAGTACACCTACTGAGTTTTTGTGCTAACATAATAGAAAAATATACCACAAAAAACGTTCAGTTATACATCGTGCGATAAAGGAAGATGAGATCTATCGATTGGTGTATTGATCAGCACTGGCACAAAAGTGAGCTCGAATAAAAACAGTAAATACTCAATAATTAGTACACCTATTCAGTTTTTGAGCTTACATGGTAAGAAATACAGTAGCAAAGACATTGAACTACACATCATTCGATAGAGAAAAATGAGATCTATCGAATGATATGCATATCGGCGTTGGCACAACGGTGAATATGAATAAAAAAGGTAAGTTTTCGAGTACACAAGCATACCTGTTGGGTATTTCTCATACAATGGCTAATAAATATCATAGATTGAACTCAACCATATCTTATTTGATAAAATTGAACAAGATCCATCGATTGATATATATATCACCTTCAGTATAAATTGTAGCATGAACCTCTAATGCAAATTATTAATAATAAGCACAACTGTTGAGTTTATGAGAGACGACGATTCAAAGAGGATTACAAATATGAACGAACTATAGTTCATTTGAGAATGAATTTTATTTGAAATAATAGAATTATATGAGATTTGATTAATTTTCAAGGTTTATACTGAATACATTCATGTTTGTGACTTGTAAGTTAAGTAGCTGGCGCTACAATATGCATGAGAGATGTTGAAGAGCTTTTAAGTCCATTTTATGGATTCAGATATATTGAGTTATACATCATTTGATAGAGTTTTTCATTCTGAGTCAAATGAAATCGGTTTCAAATGTGGCACACGTTGTAGAACGAATATGTATAAGAATTTATGCTATAATGATGATTTTCGACGTTTTTCATGCAAGTGTGTTGAAATGGTTAGTTAACAGGTGGAAAGGAGCATATCAATCGATAGAGCAAGTCGAGATGCATAGGAATATATGTTTGTTTGTAAATTTTAATGCGAGAGAGCGAATAATTTTAGGAAATACAGTTTTTATGAAATTGTTCCCATGGAGAAAAAAGACTTTTTGATAAATATGAAACGTTCCACGAGGTTAGTACAAAGTCTAAGGATACCGTTTGATAGAGCTCGTCGAGTTCTATCTGGCACACAACAAATGATAGGTGGCACACCTTGTCAGGTGAATAATATTTAGAAAAACTCGAATCCGCTGCTAACTTCATCTACATCATACATACACGTATTTTATTGTCATCTCCATTAAGTATTTATGTTATTCTCGTTCTTATCGAGTTGCTCGTAACTAAAAGTCAAGAAGCAGTATAGAGAGAGAACGCAAAAAAGAAAAATCTGTATGTGTATCATCATTTGTTTTTTTGCGCCATCATCGTCGACACGTGTTCGGTTCTCTTCGAGTAGATAAACGCTAAACTCGTATTAGAACAACAATAATGTTGTATTATATTTATATTCCGTCGATTTCATATATTATATATCGACTTTACAAGCATTTCTTTCCAGCAAAAAACATCGATTCACGTGGGAAGTACGTGTTGATTAGCGGCTGTGATACTGGTTTTGGACATAGTCTTGCTATCGAACTCGATAATCTAGGTTTTAATGTTCTGGCTGGCGTATATACTGCTGACAATAAGGAGACACTCACTACTAAACTTTCGTCGCGTGCGACTGTCTTTAAACTAGACATCACCAATCAACAAGATATCGACGTTGCTTTTACTCTGGTCAAAAGTAAGACGTCGAGTCTGCATGCACTCGTGAATAATGCTGGTATTGCTAATGGTGGGCTTATCGATTGGATTTCACTTGCAACCATACGTCAAGTTATGGACGTTAATTTCTTTGGGCACGTAGCCATGACTAAAACATTTTTACCACTATTATTAACAGAACCAAACTCACGCGTTGTTAATATGAGCTCGGCAGCAGGTTATCTTGCAGCAGCTGGTGCATCTGCTTATAGTTCCTCGAAATATGCACTTGAAGCATTTTCCGATTGTCTTCGTCGTGAAATGGCTGTCTGGAATTTGCATGTGTCAATTATTGAGCCTGGTTTCATGCGTACACCAATTATCGAAGGTATATCTGAACAAATGCAAAAACTTTGGAACAATCATGTCGTAAATGAAAGTAAAGAACGGTGGGGTGACGACTATTTTTCAGACTGGGTTAGAGAAGGATCAAAAATAGCGAAAGAAACAGCTGACAATCCAATGAAGGTAGTTACTGCAATGTGTCATGCAGTTACAAGCTCAAAACCAAAAATACGCTACAGACCTGGTTGGCAGTCAAGTATGTTCTGCTATCCTCTTTCACTGGCACCAGTCTGGTTTGTCGATCTTTTTATTGGCTTAGGACAACGCAAGATGGCTTTACCAAGTGGTGTAATAAAACGAAAGAGAACTTAATTAAAGATTTGATGAACATCTTGATTTTTTTGTGCAACACTCTACGATATAATTCAGCATATATTAAATACGTGCGTATGAAAAATAAAAATGATAATTATGATTAAAGTTGATTTTTTATCAACTTCTAATCAAGCTAAAATTGTAATAAAAAATAGTACTGAAATCATCTCGAATGCTTGAGTGAAGCTATATGATTATCATATTCATCATACACCCACACACTCAAGAATACTACATATATATCGTTAAAAAAAGCAAAAAGAATGTTTTCGATCTTTTATTTATTAAATTTAATTGTTTGCTATCATATTTTACTGTGTTCTACTGAGATGTTATGAGTGGTAATTGAATATTGAAGTGACGTTCGATAGCATTTTCAACATCATCTGGACCATGGTGATGAATCAATGCAATATTTGGATTTGCATTGTGTATAATTTGCATCAAACGTTCAAACCATTCACTATCATTTCGTACGCCATATCCAACTATAACACCATTCCAATTTTTTGAACTTGCAACACGAGCAATTTCAGCATCGGTCGATGATGTATTGGTAACTGCGAGTGACTTAGCATCAATACCTCGAGCAATAAGTCGCTTATCAATAGAATCAAGGATACTTGGTGTGAGTCCCAATACTAAAATACTCAGAGCATGTTGTTGATTCATTAAAACGATAATATGTGTGTTATTGACAAAATATAGTTTCATCTGTATAAATAAGTATCACATGTGATAATCGTTATTTTTTTCTTTTCCTATTCTTATGAATGATTTCATACAGTGACGACAAAGACACTTCTTCTGTATTTTTCGTCGTCAAACGGACTAAAAAAAAGATATTTTGTACTATTTTTATTCTTATCGTTGTATTCAAAAAGAAAATTCTTTATAACCAATTTCATCCCACACATCACAATCACTCTTTAAATAATTCGTTCCGATTTGAAGTGGATCTTGAATATACATGTATGTCTCATTTCCACTTGTTACTCTAGGCCATGATACTGGTACTTTCAGAGGATCATTGGGATCTTGACTCTTGGCAAAATTTGTCCAATAGGTCGCCATACTTTGAGATATATATCGACCAGTATCAGTAAAATTATTCCAATAAGATTCAAAAAGAAAAGGTAATTCATCAGCATGACACGCATGATCACTACATTGTATCGAATTTTTCTTTAAATTATCCTTGTTGGATGGATAACCATAAACGTAACTATATGATGCAGCCTTTCGAGCAAAGACACGGGTTGAACAAGAAAATACCCAATGTGTAGCAAAACGAACAATTAAAAATCGTTGATCACCCGAACCTTCCGGTGGATATTGTTGAAGAACTTTAGTCGCTTTTTCTCGAAACAGAACAATAATTACTCCAATATATTCACTAGGTGATACTGTCTTATTCCATGTCTCATAAACAAAATTGTAACATTCTTCCGTAACTGTACCAATAATCAATGGTTTTAATGGAAATGATATATTGCGCACTAGATCCAAAATTTGTCCATGAATAATCATATTATCAATCACAGGTACCCATGGTTCAAAAAAATTTAGAATATTCAATGAAGTCAACATATTATTGACGATATTTTGAGCAGCAATAATTTCGTCTGTAGTACGAGATTGAAAACATGATATATCATTAGGAGCACAATGAAGTTGTTCAGCAAGGAGGACACCAGGTGCAACATAATCGAGATATGTTCTAGATTATATAAAAAAAAGAAGTTTTTGTAATATATTCATCTGATCATTATACCTGAATGGAACTGTCATCGGTGCACTTTGAATGATAGCTCGCTTGAAAAATGATTGCATTTCACTTGTCATATAGTGTAATGCAGTCGATTGAGCACCAGCACTTTGACCAAATAGTGTAATCTAAATAAAGAATAGTATAGTTATACTAGATTATATTTTCACGTATTTAAACTTCATCTGGATCTCCTCCAAATGCATTAATATTTGCTTTGATCCATGCAATAGCCAAACGTTGATCGAGTATTCCATAATTACCTTTAATATCATTAGGACCATTTCCAGTTGCAAAAAAACCCAATACACCTGATTAAATTAGATTTTTGTTCGCATACTTGAAAATAGTTGATACTTACCTAATCGATATTGAATTAGTACAATTATTGTATTAGTTGTATTAACGAAATGCTCCGACTCGAAGATCGATTCGGAAGCAGAACCAGATCGAAAGCTACCTCCATGAATAAAAATCATCACTGGTAAAAGATTTGTTGATGATGACGTATTACACAATGGTGTGAATATATTTAAGTAAAGACAATCTTCAGACATCTATTGTATGTATCAACTTTTCATAAGAAATATTTTCATAAATATGAAATACTTACAATAACTGGAGTACGAATAGAAGTTATCGCACTTTCTGCTTGAGCACAAGCAGGAGGTGGTTGTGTAGCATTGATTATCTTAGGATCCCATTTTGTGATAGGTACTGGAGACTGCCATCTGCATAAAAAATAATTATAATATACAAAAATAAATCCTGAGATTTTGTCTAACACTTTACCTCAACGTTCCAACAGGTGGTTGAGCAAACGGAATACCGTAAAAGACACGGGCTAAATTAGTCTGATAACCTAATATATCACCGTACTGTGTATGAACAGTAGCAGGCTCGTTAGCACAAATATTTTGTATAGAAAAAGTCAGAATAAAAATTAATTTTACGAACATTATCATTCTACCGCACGATGTATGTATCGCTCTACTAACACATCTTTTATAAGTAGCTGATAAGAAAGAAACCATTATCATATACAATATATCTTGCTATAGTTTGAAAACACAATAGCGAAGCATATTTTCAAATTTAAAAACTAAAATAACTTCTTCACGAGGTTTTTATTATCGGTTTGAAGAAATAACGATGTACTTTAATATAAATACCATTGTATATACATCGAAAGATATATTTACAATTCGATAGTTACGAGCACCATCTAGACGAACAATAGTATGATTACTTGCAAGCATTGGCCAATCGAATAATCTTTTTTTATTTCAATCTATTTCATTCATTCAAATATATTCTTTAACGACTCAAGTATGCTATCTGACGAAGATCCTCGTGTCGAATGTAAATATTTTATATTGATTATCAATTGTATGTATTTTATTTATACATATATGTATAGATCTTGGCACAAATCCTCCAGTGGATTTACCCATATTATTCTTAATTTTTATTTCTTTCATTACTCACAGTTTAATCTTCTACCTTCTTCCATCATCTTTAACACCATATATTAAAAGTTATATAATATCAACTATTCATGCTTGTGTATGTGTTATTTCTGTGTGTATATTCTATATACGATCATCAATTGATTTAACACAAGTTAATCGTATATTAGGTGGCGGTGTCAAAGGTACAAATGATGAAACTATGACGTATAATATATGTTATACATCAGGTTATTTCTTCTATGATTTACTCGTTTTATTATATTTCAAATCGGTTAGAACTCGATCGGCATTGATTCATCATATTATCATTCTCATAGCTGGTATTTCAGGTTAGTTATACGATAAATACTTATTTCTTTTTATATATCTTTTCTAGGTGTTTATACACATGTTGCTCATGCAAGTCATTTTCTAATGCTTGCCGAAGAATTATCAACTATTCCACTTAATTTCAAAACAATTTATCATGAACGACCGAATATACGTGATTTTTTTGCTCGTCTATTTGTGTTGACATTCTTTTTAAGTCGACTTATCTATGGATCAATCATATGCTCGTATACATTTCGAGCAGTACCAAAATTTATTCAAATGGCATCGAATTTAGGTGATACAACAAGTATTTTGTTTGTTATGGGACAAGTTCTATTGTTCATTCTTACAAGAATACTTCATCTTTATTGGACTGTATTAATTATACGGAAAATGAATGCAGAATTACGACACAATAAGTAGTCACCTGGTTTCTTCCTATATCAATATGTAGATACATGAGTCAGTGAAATTGCACAATCGAATGTAATCACTATCACCGATATTGCACAATTTAATATATCGTCATGTTTTGATATAAAGGAAGATTAAGTATTTTTACTTATTATTCGTTTGGTTTTTGTGTGCAGTACAATATTTTGAAAATGTATACAGTGAAAAATACTCGTGAAAAGTATCTTCAAGAAACTTGTGGAGCAACTGATGTTGAATTGATCTATATTGATTCGATAAGACAGTTGAGACGATCATGTCCTCGATCCAATACAATAGCTAATTCACAACCATCTGAAATACTTGATTCGTGGTTATTTCAAGGTAATTGGGAACATGCAAATGACTCAAAGATTCTTGATTCACTCTCAATTACTCATATTCTTAATGTTACCGACAAAGTATTGCCTGATCAATCACGACAAATACTTCATATTCGAAGTAAAGATGGTCGTTCAGCTGAATTATCAGCAGCTTTTCAAGAAACAAATACATTTCTCGATACATGCCATCAACAAGGTGGTCGAGTATTGGTACATTGTGAACGTGGTGTATCTCGTTCTTCAACAATTATTTTAGCTTTTTTAATGCATCATAAACAATGGACTGTACCACAAGCGTTTGAATATCTATTAACCAAACGACATGAAGCAATACCAAATTATGCTTTGATACTTCAATTAGTACGTTGTGAACATGATTTGACTCAAATTAATAATGAATAATATAAGACATGTGTTCATTGAAATAAATATTTAGTTTTAAGAATAAAATAACTCAAGAGAAATTAAACTTGAAATATGCACTAAAAGAGCAGATTATTTTCTATGTATTAAATGCACATTAGAAGCATTTATTTTCACTATTTTATGTCAATTGTTTACGATTCACAGTAATTTGAGGGTAAGTGGGTGATCAACAAAATATCACGTATGAAATCTTTTACTTGGTATGACAAGTAACTATCAAGTATATTAAATATATTTTATTTTCTGGTTTGAAAAAATGTATTGATGAAAATTTTTGCAAAAAAAAGTAGTTAAAACTGAACATAATAAGCAGAATACATTCGTCAAATTAATTATATAAGTTAGCTTTTACAGACTCAGCCTCGTAGATATCATCCTCTATTGTTTTTCGTGCTTCAGTATATTGATTAGTTGTGTGCATACTGCGTTGTGTTCCAGCTATTTTTGCTCGATGACTTTGAAGTGTCGACGAGAGCTGTGATAATTCTTGATCGACAGCTAGCTGAGATGTTCGATGTTTTTCGTATTGAGTGGTTAAATTATCTGCTATTTCTTTTTTTTATCATAAATGTTTGTTTTATCTTCGAGCTGCTGAGTAAATTGATTGAGTTCACGCTGTATATTACTTAGCTGTGCTTCTGCTTGATCATAAAGATGTTTCGTTTCTTGTTGCAATGCATCTTGTTCTTCTTTCTTTCGTTCTGTATCATGCATTTTGTTTTCGATTGTTTTCATTGCTTGCCTATTGGTAATAAGTTGATTTTCAACAGTATGCAACTGCGCTTCATGAGTGAGTTTTTGTGCCTGTTTTGATGATAATTCAGACTTTTTCCCATTGATTTCAGCTTCTAAAGTATCCTTTTCACGTTGCTTTTCATCAAGCGTTGCACGTTGTCTTTCAATATCACGAGTAAGTCTTTTAATTTCTCCTTCTGCTTGTTGCTTCTCACGTTTTTGTTCAACTTCAAATTTTTGCATTGCTTTTTGAGCTTCCTGTAGTTTTTGATCTTGATCAGCTAACTCTCTTTCAAGTTCTGGAACTGATTTGTTCAACATATCGAGATTAGCTTGAACATTCTGTAAGTGATTTTCCAATCGTGTCACTTCATTCTGTTTTTCTCGCACAATCGTCGCTTGTTTGTTTACTTCACCAATATTTGTATCGCGTTCTTGCGTTTTCGCTGTTTCTTGAGTTTTCTGACGTCCGAGTTCTGTGTGTTGATTGGTCAATTGAGCCTCAGTTTGTTTTAACGTATCTTGAGGCTGTTTTATTTGTTGATCTAGGTTTTGTATACGTTGAACTAAGTCTTTAACTGCTGTATCAAGTTGATTTATTTCGTCTATCAAATTTACATAGATTTTCTCCTGTTTCTCTAAGCGAGATTTCCCATTTCTGACTGCTGTTTTTTTGGCTTTCATCTCTTGTTCTGCTTGCGTGCAATCTTGTTGTAACTTGTCAAGTTTATTTTTAGTCGTTGTTACCACTGTTTTTTGTTGATCGAATGCAACCATCATAGTATTAACTCTTTGCTTTTGAGATTCAAGTTCATCTTTTTTCTCTTGAAGTATCATACGAGCTTGTTCTAAAGTGGTACGACATTTTGCAGTATTTATGCGAGCTGCTGTATGTTCATTTACTTTCAGTTGGTGATAAGTCGTTCGTTGTGTTGCTTCTGCTTGACAGTCAGCAACTCTTGCCTGAGCTGCGGCTACAGTAGTTGTGGTAGCAGCTGCTTGAGCACAATCTAGTTCAGTTTGAGCAACACTTAAATCGGCTCGTGCTGTTTCTAATTGAACTTGTGCATCTAGTTCGGCAGTGCGTGCAGCATGTTCTTTACTTTCAGCTTGTCGCAAGGTTGCTTCATCCTTTCTTACTTGCGGTGCTTGCCGTTGTATAACCTTTTCAGCTTGTCGGTGTTTTTCTTTTTCTCGTTTTAATTCTTCGAGTTTCTCATGTTCACGTTGAAGCTGCTCGGTGCATTTATCACGCTGATCGATGAAAGAACGAAGTGTATCTTGTAAAGTTTTATACTCACCTACTATCTGAGTGACACTTTGTCGAAGTTGATCTTGTTGTTCTTCATTTTTCTGTAATTCATTCTGTTTGACATTAAGTTTTGTATTTGTTTCTAGTCGTTTCTTATCGAGATCAGCACGTTGACTGGTTTGAGTTTGTAATTGTCCTCTATAGGAAACGACAGTCAACATATTGTAAGACAAATACATTAAATAAACGTAGCGTATAATATTTTTCAAAATTATCTTCATGTTTATCTCAATCCTACACTATACTATCTCGTTACACAATACTATTAAAGCAACTTACTGCAACTCATTTCTTTTCCCATTAAGATGTTGAAATTCTTTTTCCACTTTTCGTATGATCTCTTGAAGTGCACTTAGTTCTTGTTGAAGTCGATTAACTATATTTTGTCCTTCATTCATTTTGTTTTGAGCAGCTTGTAACTCTACTTTAGCACGATTAGTTGTCGCTAATGCTTCGCGTTTCTCTGCTTCCAATTTTGCCTGTTCTTGTTTCAGTTCTACAATATGAATTTTCTTCAGATTAATTAAGTGTGCTATACGTCGTTTCAAATCTTCGATCTTCTTTTGTTCAGCTTCGTTTGCATCTCGTTTCATTTCATTGATACGAATACGTTCTTCGAGTTGTTCAATTGTCGCAATTTGATTTTGTAAATCTTTGATTTCATCTTCGAGACGATCGATTTCTACTTCTAATTGTCGTATTTCTTCATTCAGCAGTTCAATACGATTTTGTAGCTCCTGTAGTTGCTGTTCGAGTTGAGTAATCTGTGCTTCTATTCGTTGTATTTCTTGTTCAAGTTTTTGACGACGTTGCTCCAATTGAATACGTTGTTCTTCAAGATCATATTTTTGCTCTTGAAGTTTTGTGAGTTGTTTTTGCAGTTTATGTCGATTTTCTAGTTCTTGATATAGTTTGTCTTGAAGACGATCATGTTGCAATTGCTGTTGACGTTGTTGCTGTTCTAAACTTACATATACATCACGCAACTCTTCAAGTTCTCGTTCGAGTCTTTCCAACTCGGCATTGAGTTGTCTGATTTGTTCATCGAGACGACGAATTTCTGATTCATGATTTTTAGAATCTTGTTTGAGTTCCTCTATTCGTATTTTGACCGCTTGTAATTCATCTCTAGCAAGTTGTCGTTCTTTCTCTAAACGTTGCAATTCATCCTCCATTGTTGGCATTTCCATACTCGCTTCTCCATGATTATTGCAATTTGAGGCCATGTGTTAGAAAAAGATGACAAAAAATCAATCTAAAATAATTCAAAAACAAGTAACGACATATGTATATCTTGAGGGTGAGCTTGGGTGCGGATGCGTGATAGTCTACAAAACTTCGTAAACCAACTTTTTATCTGACGAACCGTTTAACATAGAATCGCTCAAGTATAGCTTTATTTTTCGAGGTTTTGTATAAACTAATTCTTCTCAATAACACATCAACTTCAGAACCTGAAACTCCTCGAACACGAGCTACGACTCATTTTTGTCCTAAACTCTAATCTTTGACTTAGGTAGAGTAAATACGACCTGTTTGTGAAATAAAGTCTGTGTTAAAGATTCAGTTCTACAAACAACTCAAAAGAAAACCCTGTATTCAATAAATGGCAAGAGTTATGAACGTTAAATAATACTCAAATTTTTGTGGCAGTAAAGGTAAAATGAAATTCAGTGCTTCTATACATATGCGGCAAATGTACACGTTTTGTGCCGATTTTGAAGAGCACACACAACACATAGAGTGGGGAAAAACACAATTGCACGGCAGAACGAAAAGAATAATAATTTCGAATTACTTTTGCTCTTATTTGTATTTGCGATGTATGTGAGATGCAAGCGAAAAAGTACGTATTCCTCGAATCTTGAATCACCTACAATTCTTTAGCGTTGCAGTGATTATTCCTTAAAATTCTAGACACTCCTTGGAGCTTCAGAGATGTGTGGATAAGAGAGTTGTGGGTGCGTATTCTTGAATTAGAGATGTATATAACACCCACACTCTCAAGATTGTTATTTAAATCAAACGCAGTTTTGTTACTTGACGATCAGTATATTGTTTAATGAATATATCGATATGTTAAATATCCTACTATTATCATTATCAATACGAGAATTTTACAAAGAACATAACAGTAGCAAAGGGTGGGTGCAGGATCAACATAATATACACACCCTAGTGATAATATCACATATGAAATATTTTGCTCGATATGACAAGTATCTGTCAAGAATATTAAATATATTTTATTTTCTAGTTTAAAAAAATGTATAGATGCAGACTTTTACAAAAAAAAGTAGATAAAACAGAATATATTTGTCACATCAATTATATAAGTTAGCTTTTATCGTAGGAGTGATGCATTAGCATTAGAGTTAAGAAAATGCTAATACTTTGTATTAAAAGTAGTAGAATACAAAAGTATTAGAATTAAGTCTTAAATAAAGTAATGCTAATGCTAAGCCACCACTCCTATTATACATAGCTATATACGGGGATCTCATTTTCATCATCGCTGTAATATTCATCCTGTTTGACAGTGTTCACAGGTTTTACTTTCTGTGTTGGTTGTCGTGCTTCAATAGATTGATTAGCTGTGTAGATGTTGCGTGTTGTTCGAGCTATTTTTGCTCGACGACCTTGAAGTGTAGATGAGAGCTCCGACAATTCTCGATCAACAGCTAGCTGTGATGCTCGGCGGTTTTCGCATTGAGCGGTTAAACTATCGGCTGTTCTTTTTTTTTTATCGTAAATATTTGTTTTATCATTGAGCTGTCGAGTAAATCGATCGAGTTCAAGTTGTGTACTACTGAGCTGTGCTTCTGCTTGATCACAAAGACGTTTCGTTTCTTGTTGTAATGTATTTTGTTGTTGTATCTTTCGTTCTGTATCATGCATTTTGTTTTCGATTGTTTTCATTGCTTGCCTATTGGCAACAAGTTGATCTTCAACAGTATGCAGCTGCGCTTCACGAGCGAGTTTTTGTGCCTGTTTTGATGATAATTCAGACTTTTTCCCATTGATTTCAGCTTTCAAAGTACCCTTTTCACGTTGTTTTTCATTTAGCGTTGCACGTTGTCTTTCAATATCACGAGTAAGTCTTTTAATTTCTCCTTCTGCTTGTTGCTTCTCACGTTTTTCTTCTGCTAGACTTGATTCAAGTTTCGAATGTTCAGCTTCAAGTTTTTGCATTGCTTTCTGAGCTTCTTGTAGTTTTTGATCTTGCTCGGCTAACTCCTTTTCAAGTTCTGGAACTGATTTGTTCAACATATCGAGATTAGCTTGAACATTCTGTAAGTGATTTTCCAATCGTGTCACTTCATTCTGTTTTTCTCGTACAATCGTTGCTTGTTTATTTACTTCGGCAATATTTGTATCACGTTCTTGTGTTTTCGTTGTTTCTTGAGTTTTCTGACGTCCGAGTTCTGTTTGTTGTTTGGTCAATTGAGCCTCAGTTTGTTTTAACGTATCTTGAGATTGTTTTATTTGTTGATCTAGGTTTTGTATACGTTGAACTAAGTCTTTAACTGCTGTATCAAGTTGATTTATTTCGACTTTCAAATTTTCACAAATTTTCTTCTGTTTTTCTAATTGAGATTTCTCATTTCTGACTGCTGTTTCCTTATCTTTCACCTGTTGCTGTGCTTGCGTACAATCTTGTTTCAACTTGTCAAGTTTATTTTTAGTCGTTGTGACCACTGTTTTTTGTTGATCGAGTTCAACCTTCTTACCATTAACTCGTTGTTTTTGAGATTCAAGTTCACCTTTTTTCTGTTGAAGTGTCGTACGAGCTTGTTGTAAAGTAGTACGACATTTTGCAGTATTTGTGCGAGCTGCTGTATGTTCATTTACTTTCAGTTGGTGATAAGTCGTTCGTTGTGTTACTTGTGCTTGATAAGTAACAACTTTTGCCTGAGCTGCTGCAACTCTTGCTTGAGCTGCTGCTGCAGCAGCTGGAGTAGCTGCTGCGGCAACAGCAGCTGCTTGAGCACTGGCTAATTCAGCTTGAGCAACACTTAAGTTGGCTCGTGCTGTTGTTAATTGAACTTGTGCATCTTGTTCGGCAGTGCGTGCAGCAGATTCTTTGCTTTCAGCTTGTCGCAAGGTTGCTTCATCATTTCTTACTTGTTGTTCTTGCTGTTGTACAGCTGTTTCGGCTTGTCGTTGTTTATCTTCTTCTTGTTTTAATTCTTTTTCGAGCTTTTCTTGTTTCTCTCGTTCACGTTGAAGCTGCCCGGTGCATTCATCATGTTGATTATTTAAAGAGCAAAGTGTGTCTTGTAAAGTTTTAAGCTCATTTTCTAATCGAGTGACACTTTGCTGAAGTTGATTTCGTTGTTGTTCATTTTTCTGTAATTCATTCTGTTTGACATTAAGTTTTGTATTTGTTTCTAGTCGTTTCTTATCGAGATCAGCACGTTGACTGGTTTGAGTTTGTAATTGTCCTCTGAAATAAACGATAACCATCATATTATACGATAAGTTTATTCAATAAACGTAGTCTGTAATATTTTTCAAGATCCTCTGCATGTTTATCTCAACCTCACACTGTACCATCTCGTTGTATAATACTATCAAAGCAACTTACTGTAATTTATTTTTTTCGCCGTTAAGCTGTTGAATTTCGTTTTCCACTTTTCTTATGCTCTCTTGAAGTGCACTTAGTTCCTGTCGAAGTCGATTAACTATATTTTGTGCTTCTTTCATTTTGTTTTGAGCAGCTTGTAACTCTACTTTAGCGCGATTAGTTGTCGCTAATGCTTCACGCTTCTCTGCTTCTAATTTTACTTGTTCTTGTTTTAACTCTGCAATATGATTTTTTTTCAAATTAATTAAATGTGCTATGCGTCGTTTTAAATCTTCGATCTTCTTTTGTTCAGCTTCGTTTGCATCTCGTTTCATTTCATTGATACGAATACGTTCTTCCAGTTTTTCTATTTGTTGTTCAATTGTCGCAATTCGATTTTGTAAATCTTTGATTTCATCTTCGAGACGATCGATTTCTGCTTCTAATCGCCGTATTTCTTCATTCAGCAGTTTGATACGATTTTGTAGCTCCTGTAGTTGCTGTTCAAGTTGAGTGATTTGTGCTTCTATTCGTTGTATTTCTTGTTCAAGTTTTTGACGACGTTGCTCCAATTGAATACGTTGTTCTTCAAGATCACATTTTTGTTCTTCAAGTTTTTTGAGTTGCTCTTGCAGTTTACGCAGATTTTCTGTTTCTTGATATAGTTTGTCTTGAAGACGATCATGTTGCAACTGGTGTTGGCGTCGTTGCTGTTCTAAACGTATGTGTTCATCACGCAACTCTTCAAGTTCTTTCTCGAGTCTTTCTAACTCGGCATTGAGTTGTTTAATTTGTTCATCGAGACGACGAATCTCTGCTTCATGATTTTTAGAATCTTGCTTGAGTCCTTCTATTCGTTTTTCGACCGCTTGTAATTCATCTTTAGCAACTTGTTTTTCGTTCTCTAAACGTTGCAAGTCATCCTTCGTTTTTTTCAGTTCCATGCTTGCTTTTTCATCATTATTGTAGTTTGAAGCCATGTGTTAGAAAAAGATGACAAAAAATCAATCTAAAATAATTCAAAAACAAATAGCGATATATGTATACGTTATATTTTTCAATCGAATCAAAAAAATAACAATCAATGACTAATATAAAACGCAGTTTCTAACGAACACGACCTACTATTCACAGAAAAATGTAAATCTTGAATTGCTTGTTAACTAAGAATGGGAGTGGGTGTGGGTGAGGGCGAGGGTGTTCTAGTAAGGTAAATAATATACCCACATGCACATTTGCCCACGTCCACAAGATGCGTGGGAATGTGATAACCTACCAAAGATCGCAAATCAACTTTTATCTGACGAACCGTTTAATATAGAATCGCTCAAGCATAGCTTTACTTTTTGCGATTTCATGTGAACTATTTCTCCTTGATAACACATCAACATCTAAACCCGTACCTCAGCGAACTCCATTTGAAGACAAGCTACGACTCGTTCTTGTCATAAGCTCTGATCTTTGACTTGCTTAGAGTAAATACGACTTGTTTGTGAAATACAGCCTGTGTTACAGATTCAGTTCTACAAACAACTGAATAGAAAACCCTGTATTCAATAAATGGCAACAATCATGAACGTTAAATAATACTCAGATTTTTGTGGCAATAAAGGTAAAATGAAATTCAGTGCTTCTATATATATGCGGCAAATGTACACTTTTTATACCAGAGTTGTGCTGAGTTTGAAGAGCACACACAACACATAGAGTGGGGAAAAAACCAAACTGCACGGCAGAAGGGAAAGAAAAACAATTTCGAATTACTTTTGCTCTTATTTGTGTTTGCGATGTATGTGAGATGCAAGGGAAAAAGGAATTTTGCCTGAGAAAAAACCAAGTAAAAATTTTTCGCTTCTATATAAACCAATATAATTACTTGTTTTAGATCAAATCTACTTGCTTTATACTTGGTCTATTTTTCTCTCTTTATAATGGCTTCCTCTGTATGGACCATCAGTTGTCATGATTATTTCAAGTCAGGTATATCTATGAACGATGAGAATGTAGCAACTTTTCGTGATTGCTATCAAAAGCTATCAAAAGTCAACAAATTTGATGATCATGAAATAGACGAAACAGCATTATATAATACAGCCAAAGAACTTGGAATAAAAATCGATTCGGATAATGATCGAGTGTTATTAAAAGACTGTGTACGTTACGACGATATCGAACAATCATTAGAATGTATGGACATATTAATTCAAGGTCCAGTACAACCATTGTCATCCAGTCTTCCTGTGGTGCAACCACCGTTGTCTTCAGATAATGTATCTATACCTTTATCTGAACCATTTCAAGAAGAAAACCCACCAACAAATTTGATGGAAATCAAGTGTATCATGACTGTCAAATGTCGAGGAAAATATGTGGATGATTTTATACAAAAATTTCTTTTACAAGTTGTCAATGAAACTAGCACTAACGAGTAAGAAATGAATTTCTCATCAATATTATTGATGATTATAAGTTACTTTTTTCATGCTTTATATTATTCACAAATTTATAGATAAAGGATTAATTAGAATTACAGTTTTCGATGAATATTTCCATTTTTTTTATATTGAATTCAATCTTCACATAAAGTAATTCTATTTTAGGCCTACTATTAATGATAGATCGGCATCATACTACACGAATCAATTTCTTCTTCATTCGAGATCACTTCTTGCTCTATTTATTCACGAACAAGTGCGTTCATTAGGCATCATTCGACGACGACAATTAAAACGTCTTCGTCCTGTTGAACCTCTTAGTATTATTGATGAATTTGGCGCATGGTCATATGATCACCTTCGAGATCTATTCGAAATTGAACTTCGTACTCACCGTGATGAATTCTTTCCATCTCCCTGGATCTTAGCCGAAGATGCTCGTATTCATTGTCAGTTCATTTTTAGTGGTACTCAACAAGCCAATGAAACATCAACATCGTTGATACTCGAACGCCCACGTACAAGTTCTCTTGAACAGTTTGTTAGAGATGTGTGTAGTAAAGAAGACAATATGCAAACTGATAAATGGCTTGCAGCATTACACGCTGAAGATATTCTTTCATTTACTCATCTTTCTAACTTGAAACAAAGTGAATGGGATAATATAAAAAGATTATCGATGAATGCAAAAAGAATATTAAAGGCAGCGGTCGATCGAGAACGAGAAAGTGCTGCAGATGATCGACGACGTTTATTTGAGGAAAGTTCACCAGATCAAGAACTTCAAAAATCATTAGGTACTTGAACCACTAAACATTATTCTTAAGGAGTCTATATTATATGTTTTTTTCTAGATAAATCAGTAGATGAATGTCGCTCGGAACTCTTTGCCAGTCTACATTTGATCAAACTCTTTATCTATTACACGCTTCGTTTCGAACGAGCACTTCAAAATAATAGTTCTTTACCTAAACTGGAAGCAGCCTGCATCGATGCATCATTTTCTGAAATGCGAAAAGAAGGCTATGCAGATGATGGACTTTTTTCTACGATGGGTGAATTTTTTCTACCTCTGACAATATCCGAACAGGAACTTCGAATGAAACGATCTCATACTCATAAAAAAGTGAAAGTAGGAAAACTAGAAGAACTTGGTAGAGAACTTCATCGCTTGGAACACTTATGGACTAATGCCACAAGTTCTCGATGGGAAGTTGATGACAACATCAATGAGTTACATCATACAATGAACGAAATGTACACAGGACACATAGCCGAACGAGCGCGATTGAGTACATCATCAACATCGCGTGAACAAGCAAAAGAGTTACAGCAACTTGATCGGCAATGGCAAGACGCTTCTAGTCAATTCGAACAACAAATGCTTGTATACAAGCAAGCAGTAGATAAATGGATTAATGATATTGCAGGCTATGAAAAGCAGATAGAGGAATTGAAAGCTCAAATACGTAATATTCAAACCGAACTGAAACAACCCGAGTTTCCAGTAGACAAAGGACTCGTAAAACCTGCACGTGGGTTTATTATGTATGGACCTCCTGGTATGAAAGATGTTTTGCTGAATTTTTTCTGTTATAAGAAATTAATTTCATTCAGGTACAGGTAAATCAGAAATCATGAGTAAACTGAGTGTGAAATTAGGTATTTGTATGGTTGGTCCTCCTTTGGCTGCAGGAGAATTGAATCGTCCTTTAGTTGGAGAATCGGAACGAGTTATTATTGCACTTGCATCTCGATGTCATCGTGTTCCTTATGCCATGTGTTGTTTGTCAATTGATGAAATCGATTCTCTTGCACCGAAACGTGATGAAGATTCAAGTGAAGGGAAGGTTGATAAGATCAGCGTTCTTCTATCATTAATTGATGGTATTAAAGATGTGCCTAATCTAATGATCTTCTGTGCTACTAATCGCTTACATATGATGGACGAAGCTTTTCTGCGTCGTATGTCTGGAAAATTCTTTGTTGGTCGACCATCATCACAAGCACGCATGAGAATTTTAGCTCAAATACCAGAATGGGCTCTTGAATCAGACCTTATCGATCGATTAGCGATTGCTTCAACTAACTTCAGTGGTGCAGCCTGCAAGTAAGTTCAGTACATATGAAGAAAAGAAACTAGAACATGTGAATGGCGTTCTTATATGTTGCTAATATTATTTTTCTATCCAAAATTGTATGACTAGTCTTTCTATTGCATATTTTGAGTTTATTATCAATGTTCATACATGAAAATGAAATTCACGGGATCTCTTGCATTGGTCAGGACTTTAGTTCATTTTTCTTTTTCTAGAGCATTCACTCGGGCTATTACCGTTCGTTGCATGGCTGTTCAAAGAACCAACCCAAATTTTCATGTTAACTATCATGAAGCACTACAGATAGCTGATCGTACTGCTCAACAATATCAGGTCTTTCTCGGTAGTGAAACTTTACCTCGCCTACTTCTACGCAATCTTAAGAAGAGATCAGAAATTCGTATCAATCATCTCACACGACATATGTATGCAGGCCGAATCATTGTTGATCTACATGGTGGTCGTGCACGAATTGAAACTATTTTACTAGATGGACGTATCACTGTGATCGAACATAAACTTAATCCAACTGAGACAAGCGTACAAAGTCTTCTTGAACGATTAACAGTGTACGGCAAAGATCGAAATGTACAACTTCTTCAATTGATTGATCTCAATTTACTTGCATCACAAGGAGCATATGATGAAAAAAAAGTATTTGAAACATTGAAAGAACGTTATGATGAATGTGTAGCTTATTCTCGTTCGATGATTATTTATGATCTTGATGCATTAGTTGGTGTTAATAAATCAGAATCTGATTCATCTATGGGTCGATCAATGAGTTCATCTGTCGTCAATCAAAATGTCTATACATATGTTAGAGCACGATTTCGTGAAGCTGTTGTTGAACAAGCGGAAAATGAAAATAATGAACAACAACAGACTGTAGAAAAATGGGCAGTCGCTGTTATTCGAGAACCTTTTCTCTTAAGACAATTTTCATCTGATGTTCAATTTGCACGAACACGAGATGAAGAAGAAGAAGCGGAATTGGAACGACGTAAAGCAGAAGATTTACTCAAATGTGTTAAATGCAAGGATTTATATATAGAGAATGAAAATAAAATGGGTATGAAAAAAAAGCTTTTTTGTCTTTATCATATTTATCATTGTATTTATTCTAGGCAATTGTGTTCATCATGATGGTTTTATATTTGATAATTCAGCAGCTGATCTGGCTATTTATACGCAAAGTGAAGTAGCGTATGTACTAAGCCAACTTGAATGTGATACTATTAACCATCCAGATAAACGTGAACAAAATGAAATACAAAAAAATAAATACAAATGGATATGTTGTGATACAACAGTAACAACTGGTTCTGGTTCAGGTGGATGTAAAAAAGGCAAACATAATTGTGGTGAACAAATAGGAGAAGAACGACGACGTGATAGAAGTCATCTTGATCAAGCTAGAATTAAACGATGGGAAGAAGAATGTCGACGTAATCAAGAGTACAATGAGAAATGGTTACTCTTATTAGAAAATCGAAGTTAAATTTAAAAAA
>CAJNOI010001070.1:0-19877 GCA_905250115.1 Adineta steineri | reverse complement strand
AAGATTTCCGACAAACTGCCAGTTCTCAAGTGAGTGGAGTTTTTTTTCGAAGGCACGTTTTATTGTCAGCAGGAAAAAACGATTAGTTAAAGTGAAAGTCTAATGTCAGAAAATAAAATATTCGAAATCTGAATGTATTTTGGTTGAATACAATAAATCTCTTCAGACTTGATATTCATCATTACACAGACCTTCTTTATATGCTCTGAATCAGTAGAATAAATTATCTCATGAGTATATTACATTCGAAACGTGTTGAAATGATCTGCGAAGCTTCTTTAGCGGAACTGAACACATCAGACTTTTCTTGTAAATTATAAAACTTATGAAAAAAGCACCCGAATTGTTCTTTTATTGCTAAGTTCATATTTTAGCCATATGCAGATCTCGAGGTCACTAGTCGAAATCTAAAATAATTTGGGCATGTGGGTTCTTGAAGTCGACTTATGAGTGAAAGAGGCTATTATGACCTGAAATTCTATCAATAAAGAGGTTTCATGATCGTTGCAACGTTTCTAAAAATTTGAGTCGAAATAAACATGCTATTCTTAAGATACTCACGAGGGAGGTGCCCGAAGTGTCTCATCGATTTAGAGCTCATATTTTGATGGTGTGAGTGTGGTTGTAGTGATAATACGCCAACAGGTAGCCATAATCCGCACTCACACCCACACCCTTCTTCATTTATTGTACCTGTTGCTAATTTTTTGGATACTTTTAAAACTTATAGAGATCAACATGATCAATCTGACGAATAACTAACACTCAAAAAATATCTCTATTTGCTGCTAATCAAGTGACAATATCTGTATCATCTATAACTCAAATGATTTAAGATTTTGTGCGTAGATATCGGTGTTCATGGCGAATTTCTTAGCATTTTTCATGTCTGAGAATATTATTTTGTTGTCGAGTTATGATTTGCAGAAGCATAGTACGAATATTTTTTGTCATTATCGTAAATTAAGATGTTTATTATTCAGAACTGATCAGTAACTGTCAGAAGGTGACAAGAAATGATCATAATATATGATCTATTCATTATTATGTACTTCTTTTCATTTTTATGTAGTTCAAATTGCTGTCTGTCCTTTGTTCGTTTTCCAATGATACAGTTTTGCAAGGCATAGACGAAATTGGTAATAATCAGCTGATCACAATTCAGTTCTCTTCAGAAGATCAAATTCAATCTCAGGTGAACGCTACCATTGAACGTGTTAAGAGCAATCTGTATGTCCAAATCATTTCAACCCTACAGTTTCTTCAAATAATAACTCGATCCAACCAGTTCGTTTCTGCTAGCAGCCTAGATGACATTACAGGTTTTCTTCTGTTGCTCGACGGCTATCCTGTATATGATCACACAGAAAGCAGCTGCGTTTTCAGCGGTTCGTCTAATATAGACAACTACACATATCCAGCTGTTTTCTCTAGTGTGAATCTTGTACACCTGGATTATGCCGTTGACTATAATTACGATAACAATGTCACAGAAGTTAGTGGATTCTGGGAAGCATGTTATCAACTTGATGCTCTTTTCAAAAGTACACTCGATTGTTTGTATGATGCTGATTGTCTTGTACTATTTTCCGACTATTTTCCATCTCTGAATAATGTATGTATTTCAAAATCTTATTTATTCTACAAATTGTTTCTGTGTAGATGAATTTAACAAGTTCTATTCTATCTTCAAGCCGAAATGTTTCTGTCGAGAATCGCTTATCTTATCTCTTTGCAGATGGATGGTCAACAAAGATTAACTATTCAAAATATGTAGAAGATTGTGCTCCCTTATTTTGCACATACGCCGTAACAGATCAAACCAATTTTTCATATACAATCACACTCTTACTTAGTTTATATGGTGGTCTTGTGATTATGCTTCGTTTCATCGCAGCTTCAGTGGTCAATATCGCAGCGAAAACAAAATTTTGTTTACCAAACATCAAAACTGACTTCGGTAAATTCTTATTAAAAGAAAAAGAGATTCTTGATGAGAATTCGATATATATTTTTTTACTGTAGCATATTTTGTGGAACGTGGTCGTAAATTCGGTGTATGGATAAAACAGTTGAATTTATTCAGGTCGGTCAATGATCGAACAGAAAACACTCTGAAAAAACAACGGATAACGACACACGTCTATCTGATCTTGCTTGCGGGTATAATTATTTTTACTATAAAAGTTTTTGTCCATTCTCACGTTAGAGATAAGCATATCGAGATACTAATTCGAGGATTACAAAACATTGAGAAGTAAATAACATGCAATCGTGATAATTCATCAGCCGATTGAAGATACGTCAGACGACATATAACTGAATACATCAAATAAATATAAGAATGATCACCAATTGATCAGTAAACGAGAAGTAACGCTCGTCCGGTGAATTACTCAGTTCTTTCTTGTGGAACTGATGTTTCAGAGCTATCATCAACCTATTTATTTATACCATTTCAAAAAGCAAAACAAGCGCACTCTCGCTGTGTCCTTCTATTAAGCTCATCGAAACGTTTCAGTTTACTATCTTGCGCAGGAGAAGGTTGAACTTGTAGAACCTTTATGTCGAAAGATCGAAGAATGAGCATATCTTCCGCTCTCTTCACTCTACTGACTTGTTACTCGTCTGATTTAATTGATTAATAGAATATCTCGAGGATGAGTTCAGTGAGAAAGCGAATTCCAAGATACAAATTCGACAATCGATTGATTTTATTTCGATAGATCACTGAATAGACACGTTTCTATGTACCCGAGAAATTCTCGCTTTTCGTAGTCTCTTGGACCGTTGTTCTACTAATGAAATTTTTATTTGACAGAAATCGATCACCTTCCAACTGTGTTAATATATTTATTTCCATTGTTGTTTCATTAGGCATCTTTATTATACTTCTTCTATTCAATTCATTTGATACTCAAACTGTTATAATGAATATATCAAATCCATCGTTCACTACCTATAACCATTTACAAGCATTATATCCGAACACACTTAAATGTCCTTGCTCGAATATGGTTATACCGTATTACACATTTATTTCGTTGACTCCAACATTTCATCAAGTGTGCTCGAGTGGCTTTATCAAAGATGATGTGATCTCACTATTTCTCACAACCTATAAAGATTTTCCAACCTCAGACTGGCGTCGCCAAGCGTACGGAAATTTTCAGACATTGTCGAACCTCTGTCAGCTGTCAAACATCCGGGTCAGTGATGCGATCTATAGCTTCATTATGCAATCTTTTGTCACTTCAAATCTACTTAGTAAAATTGATTTCAATGGTCAATTAAATGCAATGTTCACCCAGTTCTATCAATTGACAGTTGGCGATTTTTACCATCTTATCGATGTTGTACAACTTATCACTCAAGTTGATCAACCTTATGCGGGAATTGAAGACGACGCATTAAACTCTAGGAATGCACCAGTAATAACCCGCACCATGATTAATGAAACAAACGGCCATGTGTCGGTGTGGGTATGTCTTAAGTCAAAGAAAAAAAATGCTTCGCTCGAATGCTACTAAAGATATTATGATAACTAAATTTCTTTCATTCAAAATGAGATATCATGAAATATATTTGTGAGAGTTCAATGACTTTTTTAAGTTTTTGTTGACAACAACGAGAAACGATGACAGACATCAAAAATAGAACAAATAATGTAGAAAACCGATTCAAAGTAGAATAAAGAAAGAAGAAGGATGGATGGCTGACTATCGCACACGATTACAACATAAGAAAATGAAAGAAGACTAGAAAAAAACGACAATATTAAAAACTTACAAGAATTTTATCCGATAGTCTTCTTTTAAAAGTCCGATAATAGAACAGGATATTTTGCGAGGGACTTCTCATTTTTGAATGGACAAATGATATTATACGAGTGGCTAAAGGCGACACAGAAGTTTTCCTTTTGTTTTCAGGGCGAATTTCTTTTACCTGGTTTATCAAATATCACTTCATTTATGAGCAATATTTATAAGTTTCCAGACAACCGCTGTACTTGTGCTACTGATCTTAACTGTCGACAACCAGCACAATTATATGAATGCCATACGGGATACCTGCATGTCTATTTCGTTCCTGTCTATGTGGTACCAGGCTCGATTGTAGGCTGTTTTAACATCGATTCTCTTCTGTCTTCGACACTTGAATGCTTGTATTCAGATTCCGACTGTTTGTCAATGGTACTCTACTATACAAATTATAATTCAGAATTGTGAGTAGATGAAGTTAGATCGAGATTAGATCAATTCCTGTTCCTAATAGATATCGATACGCCCTGTCAACTCATATGATCAATTCATTTGTATCTCACATATCTTTGTAGAAAATCCTTACGCACATTATTTTTCTATCGAATTTTTGAAATATTAGTTCTATATCTATATTAAATTTATTTGAGTATTGGCTTCAAAGATACATTTTTCTCGCTAACCAGATCCTGATGTATTGTATCCACCAGCCTATTATTTTTCTTGTCCTTCAAAAACTATTTCAGAATATGCCACTATAGTATATCTACATAATTTCAATCGAAAAAGTTTCATCGCCTGTGAAAGGATTAATTAAGTGATTCATCAAATCAAAAGGAAATAGTAATTATCAGATAGGTGATTGTAATGAAGAGCGATCTGTATGCTCCCCGAACGTTATTATATAGAAGCCCCTATATTATCATATCGAACAAGTCAATATTGATTTGAAATTAGAATATAAACTATGAAATAAGACTCCAACCGAATTCAACACCAATGTACAATAAAATTTGCCACAAAAAGCCCGTATATGAGCTTGTTTTCAAATAGCTCTTGAAGTCTCAAAAAAATATAATAATATATTAATCGATAGAGTAGGTCGAAATTAACTGAAAACTTCTGAATAAATCCGACAGGAAATTATTTCAATATTCATCCTACTCTACATGTGTACACTTGTTTTTTCTATTAGCATATCGAAGTTCAACGTTCCCCCTTTGGTTTATGATGGAACATTAAGCCGTTTTCCGCCAAATACTACAATATCAACGATAGCTAAAGAGCTCATGATCGAACAGTGGAACTGTGCATTTTCATATGATCGCTACTGGAAAGCATGTGCACCAGCCTATTGTACTTATTCTGTCACAGCATCTAAAAATAATTTCGTTGGAATAATAATTACAATGATATCTATGATTAGTGGCCTTACGATGGCACTAAAACTGATCACCCCTCAACTTGTCAACTTCATCTTTTTCTTGCTCGTACGAATAGTCAGAAGACAACATAAAGGTAATTACTGGTTACATGCCTTTAATTAAATGGGTGTGGATATGGGTGAAGAGAAGAGTATTACCCACACCCACCCTTTTACAGCTGCCTTACAGGTGTTTTTAGAGAGGACAGTTTTAGAATAAAACTTGCAAAACAGGACACATACATCTGTGAGAGCAAATGTTTCTCGGTTCTTTTTCATTCAACTGGCAGGCTGTTCTCCTATCAATCAAGAAAGGAATGAAAGACAATAATGACTAGATATAGAAATAATATCGAAATAGATAATGTGTATTAGTACAACATTACTGTAACAAAAATGTCAGGCTTTTTGGTTAGTTTCTCAAACTTGCATAGCTCAACGATCGATGATGCTTTTTCGTAAAAAAATATAACATTGATTTTTTTTCTATACATAGTTCGTCCGAGATTGCTTGCTCGACTGAGAATGGCATTGCCGAAACTACTTACAATTGTGTCTACCAAATTGATCAGTCTAAATATATTTCCTTTATGGGCTTTCGGAAGTAAAACTGACCGAATAACAGCAACACGATTTGGTCGAATAACCACTCGTCTTTACATTGTCTTGCTCATTATTAGTTTTGTTATTATCGTCTTCTATACTATTATTCAACCTGAAATTCTAACGAAGACATTTGATAAACCATCCTTCAATGTCTATAATCGTCTTGCACGCGATCGCGGCACTACACTTGAATGCACTTGTTCAGTAATTTCATCAACATATGATCAATATGTGCAGATTAATGTTACGTTTCATCAGGTAAGGCAAGAAGATTATTTGAACTTATTTAATATCAAAGACGAAACTATATCGATGAGATGAGCTATAAAATACATATTTATTGTGATATCGTTATCCCAAAGCTAAATCTATGAAACAATTAGTTGGAAAAAATCAGATAAATGTCCATTTTAAATCAGTTTTTGATTGAATTGAATACAAATCATGACTTCTATCGATTATTTATATAACCAATTCTCATCTGAATCACTTATAACTGACTTCTTAATCCGAAACTATGAACTCGATTTCTAATCATAACCGATTGTAATCAACATTGTAAATAATTGTCCAAATCTATTTTCTGAAACAAGACATCGCAATAATCTATATGACTACTTGATTAACCCATCATTTCATGTTAGGTTCACGAAAAAGAGTCAGAAAAATTATCAAATATTTTAATACATTCTGTGACATATTCATTTTCTATCAACCTCTCCCTAAACTTATTTACGCGCGAACTTTTTGTAGAAGCCATGACAAGTCTCAAATTATGACCAGTTTTCACTATATCTCTGATAGCTGATTTCTTAGCCGTTTTGAAATGATGGAGCCTAAAGGAATAATTAAATATATTATATTAATTTAACTTCTTTGAACTTTTTAATAATTTTGACATGCAGATTTCAAAATTAGTACCGATTTGAAATCTGCCATGATACGAGATGTTAATTTAAATTAGCGATTACAATTGATTAAAATACAATAATCAGTAACACAAACTGCAAGTAAAACAAATATTTAACATCAGATTGAATTATCGCTATTAGTGGTGATCGACTATAAGATCTACGAATAGATTAATGTTACAGCAGTGAGTAACTCAAAGTCTGTAGAAAAACGTTTTTCTGTCAATTTTAATTTAGCTAAAATAAGACTACAAGTAGAACTGTTCACAGTAGTCTAACAGCTTAAATTAAAATTGACTCGTGATATTTTAATCAATTTGCTATCAAGAATTATTCGATTATAATTGAATTTTCCGTTCAAACTTTTTGAATATATTACTCAAATAAGTTTTCTTTTCGTTTTGAATTTTCCATAGATCTGTTCGAGTATATTTGCTTCGAATGAATGGCGCGAGAATCTCATAGCTGGTCTTGTTCCTGATCTGTCTGTCTATAATAAAAGGGACTATCGTCGTTTCCTTGCAGCCCATTTGCAATTTCTTAATGGGTTATGTCAACTTTCCATTGCAGCAGTAAACAATTCCATCAATCAATTTCTTTCTTCTGCATTGGTTAGTACTCGACTTATACCACAAACAATCCTTTATCAACAAATAGATTCTCTTATCAAACAGAATAAGCTCAATACTCCCACTACAATCGCCGGTCTTCTTTCCCTAATTCTCTCTATAAATCATGGAAATGCAGTTATAACAACATATCAAACCAATTTTGAGCTCGTAGCATCTACTCTTATACCGCCGATAGTGGGGTATTATCACGCCATTACTTATGATAATGAATGCTCGTGTGCGTTGTATGCGACCTGTACTACTCAAGCAAGTTTCATAAATAGTAATTCATCAGAAATCATACCAATCAAAGGCTTCAAAATAGGCTGTACACCAAGTGAATCATTTCTTCTTTCGACTCTCGAGTGTTTTTATGATTCTTTATGCATCAATATTATACAAGAACAAACAACCTATAATAGTAGCACTAATACCACAAAGACTCCTATTTCTCTCGTCCAAAATAATAGTCGATTCTCAACTAATACAACTGTGAGAGATATTGCCAATGCTCTTTTCGTCGAAGATCAATCTGCAACGATCAACTACTTATCGTATTTTGAACAATGTTCACCTTCAATATGTTCATATACTTACACCCAACAGATCAATTCAGTCTACACAATATCATTTCTAATCAGCATCTATGGTGGACTCACAATTGTCCTCAAATGGATCTGTCCTTGGGTAGTTCGCATTGTGACGAGAGTTGATAAGTATCGGAAAAACAAGAGAAACATTATTTATTCTGAATATCCTATCAATACAGCAACCACCGAGAATATTAACACAATATCTAACATCACAAACGTGCAACATGACACTATTCATGTTGAACTAGCACCCACGGCTGCAACAACTAAGTATGCTCTTTTTTCTTTTAATATCCATTATCATCATCTTCAACATTCTTCTTTAGAATTCGTTGCCTTTCGTCGCTACTTGGCTGTCCCAAGATTGCCTTTTGTTTTATGTTGTTCTTATTTTCTGCAGTGGTTATCATTATTTCTTGTTTTTATTTTATTCGACAAAGAAATAACCAAGCTATATCAACAGGTAAAATCGTTTTCTCAAACAGCGCTTTTGATGATGAAAGTAACTTAAGAGAGGGTCCATCAGGATACCCACTTACTCCATATACGTAGAGCCAACTGCAGAAAAGTTTTTGATTATTAGTTTAACTATCAAAAACGACAGAGCATCACTTGAGTATACTAAATCTAAAATATTAGCTTTTTCTGATGTATTTGTGAAAAATCCCAAAAGATATAAATGATAGCACTCTCGATCTTCTATAAAAAAAGGCGACTTATTAAGATGGCTATAAATATATGTGATAAGGTCTATTCAAATTGTCAGTATTCACAGAAATTTATTTAATTATATCAAATTCGTATTTGATCAATTAATATTTTTATACTCAATTTGTCATGCTGATCACGAATCTGAAGACGGATTTTCGGCTCAGGAGAATCTAGAATATATAGAAGCTGCTTCCGAGTCAGGAGAAATGCTCACAATCCTTCCCCTTCTAACACCTGTGGCACGGTCTATTTTCCTCGCTAGTATTTTAGATGTTTCAAGTAATTCCTTATCCGATGCAGAATTACATCGACTTACAGAAAATATTAAAATTATTTTGGGATGGTAAACTTTCGAATGACAAGAGTCAAAATACTAGAAATCTTGCATTTTAGTGAATCGCTAGTTTTTCTTTAGCATCATTACACTTATACGAATACGTCAAGTAAACTATCTTTGACAGACGATAGTTACTGTTCAAATATAATCCAATTATCAGAGTATCGATCTCTCTTTTTTTATTTTACACGTTACTATCGAAAATTTGAATGATTCATATAAGATACTCTCCCATAGATATCCAGTACAAGATCGTATTAAATTCATTTAGATATTCAGTAAATCTCTATGAAACAAAGAATTTTTTATCTTTTTATATATCATGTAAAGAATTAATTGATTTTTTCAAAGGAAATATTTTTACTTTCAAACAAACTGTTATTAAATAAGAAAACTTTTTTTTCTCAGGTTTACATTGAAAAAGAATATTTTGATTTTGTAGTTGTTGGTTTAGTTTAGTATATGTTGTATATTTATTATTATTTATTGGATCAGTTTCATTCTGAAATTCACTATCAATAGCAAAGAAAAACAAACAAAATGACACGATTCTGAAAGTAAAGGTGAATTTAAATTAACTAAAACTTGTAACAAATTCGTCTGAGCACTGTTTTCTGATCGTATATATGTCTAAATGAACTTTTTTCCGAACTTTTTTTATTAGTTCCTTCAATGAACACAACAGGTTTTGCACATATGAACATAACAACAAAGACTGGCACAAGCATGACAACTAGTACGACATCGACAACATCTACGTCAACAGGTCTGTGGTTTAAAAACTGTATCATTGTTTTCTTTCGAAATCTTTTCTATGAATGGAAGGTAGAATAAGTGAAGTTTTTATGATACTATCTCAGATGAATTTATTCTGATTGAATCCAAAGGAAATCTGCCGCTATATACATGACCATCTCAGAATCGGCTAAAACTTTCAGAGTTCATAGAGCTCTCAGTGAGCTGCTCATTTTGGTATCAAATTATCATAGGTGTGTATGTAGTTTAGGTCAAAACCAGTCAAAATATGATTCTGCAAATATAGCATCAAATATGGTAAAACTGGAAATGCTCATTATTACGAGGGTAGTTGCGAGTATGGATAGGTATATGTAAAATTATTATGCACCCACACCCATACTCTCTAAAGCAGACCTATTTAATTTGTATATGATTCGATAGAGCTAAACAGGGGCTATCAAAATAGATATATAGATTATTGTTTTTTTATTCTAAAACCAGGGCGAAAATGTTCTTGTAATAATCAGCATTTTTCAGTTTTAGCATATTTTATGCTATATTCGCAGAATCGTATTTTTGATTGATTTTAACCTAAACTAATTACATACAAACCTATGGTAATTTGATATCAAAATGAGCAGCGCACTGACCTCTATAAACTCAGAAAGTTTCAGTCGATTCTGAGATGGTCGTGTACATAGTGGTACATTTCCTATAGATTCATTCTTATCTAGGTATGTTCCTTCAATTACTCGTATTTCCAAAAAATCAAAGACTAGATGGTTTGACTTATAATTTTTTGTGACAGAGGGTCTCAATTACGTTCGTCAAATGAGACAATCATACTTGTTCTATCAAATCATTGATATATAGTGCTAACTACAGCCTCTCTTACTATCTTTGCTAGTTGAAAATTCAAGTAAAAAGAATTTCAAATATTAAACCGAGGTTGTGATATTTTTCAACCAGTTTGAATAACAATAGTCAAACTACCACACCTTTCACATGCACTAAAATGAATCAACTCCGAGATAGTTGATTGAGTGAGTTGAGTGAAAGTCAATGGCTTCACATATGTAGAAGCATACTAGGTGAAGAAGTCAGTATAAGGCATGTATATATTTGTTCTCAAATGCTTTCAAGTTAGATGTTAGAAGCAACCAAACTGCTTTCTTTTGTTAGTATCAACTTGTCAATTGACGTTTGGACCAACCGATATATATACAACTAGTGGTTCCCATGTAGAACAGTTCGTTGCTAGCGATTTCAACGGCGACGGTTTATCAGATCTTGCTGTCGGTACTAATGCTTTCAGCACAGCTACGGATGTGTTTCTTGCAAATGAAAATGGAACTTTTGGACGACGAATGACGTATGCAGTGGTAGATGCTAATGCTCTGGAATGGCTCACTGTCGCTGATTTTAATAACGATGATCATCAAGATATCTTTGTTATGATATATGGTGAGAACAACAGTGTATGTATTTTATTTGGAAATAGCAGTGGAATTTTCGGAGCAATGATAATATTGCCAGTAGTACTTTCTTATGTAAACTCACCTTGCAGTATTGCAGGTGATTTAAACAGTGATGGTCACATAGATATCGTTTTCACGAAGAGTAGTACCCCATGTTCAATGGCTGTATTACTCGGATACGGAAACGGAACGTTTGCGGCCGAAAAAATAATCCCGATTGGAAATGATGGGTGTGTGCTAGCCATTGCTATTGCAGATTTCAACAACGATGATCATCAAGACATCGCTGTAACCATAGATATTGACTTCTATGTAGCGATTCTACTTGGGTATGGTAATGAAAGCTTTAAAACACCGATGACATTCTCCACGGGCATTTATAGTTTTTCATATTCAATGGATGTAAATGATTTCAACGGTGACGGTTATCTAGATATAATTATTGCAAACCAAGGTAATTACAATATTGGTGTGTTTCTTGGAATGGGTGATGGATCTTTTGGAACACAAATAACAACTATGATCCAACACACTAATTTAGTAAGCCAGTTTGCTATCGGTGATTTTAACGGTGATGGCAAAATGGACGTCGCTGGCGTCTGGGATGTATGGAGCTCTGTGCGTCTTCTTTCTTCGTCACCCACATTTGTAACTGTATTGGTTGGGTATGGTAATGGCAGTTTTGGACAACAAATGATATTTCCAACCGGGCTTGCTTCTGCGGATTATGTTATTACAAATGATTTTAACGGCGACCACCGACTGGATCTTGCTATTGGCAACTTTTTTGGAGGGAATATAAGTATTCTGTTGAACACATGTGCTTGTTGCGCACTGGAGGTCTCGAGCCAATCATACTTATCCACCAATAATTTTCCCTGATGAAAAATATGGATTTTATACATTCTTTGCGAGAAGGTTCCATCCACGGCAAATATACTGTACATATAGCTTTTGCTTCAATGGCGGCGGAGTGTGGAGGCTCAAGAGGCTTAAGCCTCACTTATTTTCAGATTCAATATTATCTTTATTATTAGAATTTGTTATGCTCGGCATCTAACATAATTAGATATATATTCTGACATATGTATCTTCTAATGCGGGTCACGTATTTTTTATATGGTTTTCTTTTCTTTTACTTGGATATTTCCCTTGTCTATATGGTAGTCAGGTATTTTTCCTCTTTTCTTACATGTTTTCGTTTCCGCATGTTAAATTTTTCCTCATTTCGTTTATATATGTTTTATTCTCACAACGTTTGTTTTTTTTTCAAGCGCATATACACATACACATACACATATATATATATTATGGTAATAAAGAAGTAGCTCAGTAGTGATCGCATTGATTTATATTCTCTTCACAGTGTATTTAATGGCTGAAAAACGTCCAAACATTCATCCATTGTTCTTTTTAACACATATACAAAGAAAAGTCTCTGTTTAACTTTCACATCGAAGAACGAACAGAGAAAATTATCTTTTGTTGCGTTCTGATGTGTTTTATTTTCACAATAATCATTGTACTTTTTATTGAAGTCTAATAAAAAGAAGACTTATATTTTGCTTCATGTTTTAATAAAAGTTCTCAGTAGAAAAAAATATTGTGAGCCTCACTTAGGTTAATGACGCTCCGCCGCCCCTGGCTATTAAAAAATAAATTCTGTCGTTTACATAAATCCAGAAAACAAATCTGAGTAGTCTCTTATTTTATAAAATTTTTTATTAATTAAAAATGGATGATTATATGACTTATCATCAAAAAATAGCTCGGGCTCGACAAAAGCTTATACAATTTTCAAAAAGGTGTTCGTACGCCGACACCATGGAATAATAGTAATATGTTCAAAATATACCATAAAAGTCCATTAATTTAAATTTTTCTTTTCTTTTCTTTCAGAAGCGATAATACAACAAATTTGTCATCAACCACCATCTGTAACTGGGTCTGGCACACTTTGACGACAATCAGTTAGTCAACGCCGTTTTGCCGACAGCTACCTTTCGTTGACAGTTGCAATTTACTTGCAATGTGCAGACAATTTGTCTTCTCATTACCACTGGGTGGGTATGTAATGAATGTTGAACATCTACACCCACACCCACACCCTCAAGATGTTTACTTTACTTCATCTCAATCAGGTCGAACATCGATTTATGGTCTCTAATAAGGTAATGTGTTTAAGAAACTCATAATGTTTTTTTCGTTCTGTTGATGTTTATCTTAGACAAGAGAAATGAATAGAATTGGACATTTACATCATACAGTAACTATATCTAGGAAGTAAAATAACCGATGTTATTGCCTGACCCAGCGACGATTATAATCATTGTTTTCTTTATATTAACACATATGACAATATGGTCTATAAAAGATATATCCATATCATTTTCTAGTATTTCATGTTAATGTTCATTCGTTCGTTCGTATTATAGTTAAAAAATAAATTTCTCTCTCGTTTAGATAAAAACCCAAAACACAAATTCAACTTGTCTCGTATTTTTAATTAAATGGATAATTATATGACATTCAATCAAAAAATGGCTCACGCGGAAAAACTATTTGTGGACATTGCAAAAGGTGTACAGTACTCGATAACATGGAGTAGCAGTAGTATATTTTCAATATACCATAAAATTTGAATTTATTTGAAGATTTCCTTTTCTTTCAGATAAAATAATAAAAAAAATCTGTAATAAACCACCATCTCAAACTCAATTGGACCAATTACTGTATAATGCAGATAAAGACTGTAACTCAGGACGGTGAATACTGAAGCAGTATCCCGTGAATTTTCGGCTGAAACCAGCAGGAAACATACCGTTTCTGGGCTGGATTGTTCGACCTGAGTAAGACTCGAGCCAAAACTGATGTTAATATGCGTAGATTAAAGCATCGGTTTATCCTCAAAAGACAATAAAGCTTGCTGAAGAACATAAAGTTCTCAAAAAATGATCCTTTTTTGTTGTCTTTAGTTGTTGATTTTTGTTTTTGAGGTCTCTTTTCTTTTGATTATCTACCTTCTCCTGACTGTTGATTTTTTTGATTCTCGATTTTCACTTGAACGTTTCTTTTCTTTGACTTCTGTTTGAATAAAGAATTAAAAACAAATATTTTTGATATTTGAAAATATTCCGTCTAAAGTTTTCATATTGTATTGCTGTAAAGTGAAATAATAGTTAAGATGAATGCTGTGTCTATGATATAATGAGAAATGCATGGAATTTATATTATTCTTTTTTGTGATAGAGAGATTAATTTTGACTTCAATTATAATTATATTTTCGCCAGGTTGCAACATCAAATAGAAGGAATGAAACATCTTTGTAGAAAATATAATAATCAAAATGAGACGAGTTGTATAATCAAAGTATAAAACAAGATTTGAACAATTCTTTCTAGAGTTGCTGCAAGCATTGATTTTTGTAAATTTATTAATTTCATTATCGTTCATATAGAGATTTAAGTCTATATTACTTAAACTTCATATTCATTGTCAAATTAATCAATATTAAATTAGGTCAGCAATTACAAAATTCTTACTCAACAGAATTCAGAATTTTGTAACTTATGTAAAATTATACTGAAGAAGTAGAATTCTTAGCAGAAATTCATTTTTCATGTTCTCTTGCCAAAGCTGAATTCAAAGGAATTTTTCATCATGACACGATGAAAAATGTTCCATTAATTATTATTGCTAATAAACAAGATTATACTGATGCATTAACATCTGATATTTTAATAGAAAAACTTGATTTAAATTAATGGTATAATGGAATATTCAATATTATTCCTTGTTGTGCATTAACAGGATATGGTTTAAAGAATGCATTTACAGTTCTAACAAAATCGATACGAAAACAAGCGAAAAATCGCCAAATAGATATGGTTTAAGAAGCTTAATTTCTTTGAAAATGTTTTTTTTTATGTCAGATGAATATAATAAACGGTGATTTTCATATTCCATATGTACTTGATTATTTTTATTTAAAAAATAAATAAATATATAATTTAAACAATTCTTTTAATTATTAATAGCTTATCAATTATCATATTGATAAATTCTTAGGAGGGAAAAAGTATTCTTTATTTTAGTTTTGAATATATTGAATTTGCACTGATATAGTTATATGTCAATCTGATACTGTTATGAATAATACTCTTGATAAATATGTAACTAGCTAGATACTTCACTGTATTCATTAATAAAATAATATTCCTAGTAAGACATGGCTTGTTTCGTATTAATAAATTTATGTATCTATTATGCGATATTTAGCTCTTTAGAAATTTCTCATGTGATCGATAAAATACTTTTTTATCAAGTAAACAATTGCATGGACATTTTTCACTCAAATTATTCTGCTGATACAATCATAGAAATCTTTATCGTAAAGAAAACTAGAAGCTTTCATCATAATGTACCTGTAATACATATATAGTAAGGATGAATCGTAATTATTTTTAGACATTACAATTTATTTCATAATAATACATATATATTAAATCGATATTTTAAATAATTGTTTTTTAGACAATCAAAAATGGCACTTGAAATTATAATGTTTAATTCACATATGTAAATCGTCTTATCACTTGAGGATTAGACTTTTTAATTTTTTTCTTTCGTTTCATTTTTTTCCAGTATTTACGTACTGGATCAATACCAAAAAAATATTTTAATATATCTAACGTTATAATAAATACAACAACGGCTATCAAAGCAATAATTACTATATATCCGAATGATTTTGAAATTACTTTACGAACAACTAGACTATTTGTTGATTTTTCACAATATTTTCCAGAATAACTTTGTCCCAGACATTCACATTTATATGTAGTCAATAATGATCGGCAAACACCGTTATTCAGACAGGTTATATTTGCACAATAATTAATCTTTATTTCACAGCGATCACCTTTCCATCCGTTTGCGCATTTGCACATAAATGTTAGATTTGGCATTTCGATGCATATACCTAAAGAAAAAAAATAAGTACTTTTAATAATTTTCTATATTTATTAATAAAGAGGAAATATTTACCATTATTGATACAAGTATTTGGTTTACACGGTCGATCATCAAATTGACAATAAGTACCATTGAAATGCAATGGACACGAACAAATATAACCAAGAGAGTTTTGATTAGTAATATTACAAGTGCCATTATTTTGACATGGTTGAAGCATATCACATAGATTACTAGAGATACTACAATTAAGACCAATATATGCTGTATTAGAACATGATAATGGAGAAAAATAAGATGTTGACGTGCGAACTAGAAAGTGAAATATAGAATGGAATAATTAGATACAAATAGCAAGAAAACAATACCATTGATAATTGTAGTATCAATCATTTGAGGCGATGTCATCATAGTAGTTGATTCTAAAAAAAAGGAATCGAAATATCGTCTATTTAAACTGACTCCGAATGATTTTCTGTATAAATAACATCAAGTATTTCATTGAGTCAAACTATGTAATAAATTTTTCAGTTTTTTAACTATTGAATTGCTTATTACAAGTACGATAACAGAAGTTTCTGATAAGTACAAAAATTAGTTTGTATGCAATCTAATCATACAAGCTTATTAAATAAGATGTCAAGAGCATTTAGCAAAGAATTTTGGAATTAAATGAATTTGAAATAAATAAGTCGAGGTAATAAGATATCTGTGTGATTCTTTTCAATTATTCTAAATTACTATCGATAATAATCTATTGAACTTACCACACGAATTTGTTGCCAACATAAATTTCAAAATGAGACTACTCCCGACATCCATAACAAATATATTACCATGGCTATCAAAAGCAAGTTTATATGGTTGATTAAGCTGATTAAAGGCTAATCCACTTGTCCCTATACATCCGATCACGCAATTATAACCATTTGGCCCAGAACGAATAATTCTATGGTTTCCCATATCGATAATATATAAATATCCATTACCATCAATTATAACATCTGTTGGATCAGATAATGAAATACCGTTTGAGGTTCCATTTACAGTCACTGTCATCGCATTCATCTGTCCAGATCTAAAGAGTTGAATTCTATTATTACCAGTATCTACCACATATAAATCAAAGTTCGAATCAATAAATATTCCAAAAGGTACACAAAGTGTGTTTGCTGATGGCCCACAAGTTGTGTTCCCAGCAACTATCACTGTTGTGTTAGTGGTATTGTCAAGTGGAACCATTAGAACAATATTTTGCACAGGACTAGAACAGTAAATATTATTGTTTTGATCAATAAATAATCTATAACATATTTCATTAGGATATACAACAGGAACACCAGTCGTTGAGTTTAGAGACCATTTGTCAATACGTTTACCATCTCCACCACTATTGGTATAAATATCTCCGTTATTTGTCACAAAAAGAGCAACAGGTAGTGTTAAATTTTTGATAATTCTAATCGGAGTAGAACTCTCTTCAAGCCAAACAAGGACTTGTCTGTTATAAGGACTTGTCGCATATATAGTGTTATTAATATCAATAAACAAATCATATCCATAGCTTCCAAGCAAAGTACTGTTTGCAAAAATTGTCTCATTTGTGTCCCAATTCACAAGAGGACAAAATGTGGGCTGGTTAAATGAAACAGCTACAAAAGATAAACAAATTCATACAAGTATTCATTATTAATTACAAAATTCGACTCAACTCTATATTATAATATTATAATATTATATTTTTATGTTAATGTTTGTCTTCACCTTCACTCTTATAGTGAGATATTCTGACATAGATTCTACCACAGTTAGTAATTCTGAATTCGGATTCTCTCATGATAGGTTAGATTAAAAGTATTGAAACAAGTATCATCATTTGAGTGATTTATTATGAGTAGATTCAACGGCTCATTTCTAGGTTACCAATTAAAAATATGCGTTATACTATTTTATTGCTTTATAAAATCAAAAATTAATATAATTATCTACGTTTCTTCATATTCTAATTATATAATTTTAGACTAAAAAAGATTCTCTAAATACTAGAGCGATGTAATAGAACTTCTGAAGAAAAACATAATCAAATAGAACACTTACTTGATGATGTTACATCAACTATCAGCAAAAAGACAAGCTCAAGATAAAAATTTTTATTTAACAATTTCTTCGACATTTCATATATAAATTTTTTTTGTTACTGACTCTTTTATTTTTATTATTAAGAAGTAGTCAAAAATGAAGTTAAGAAATACTCGGGCTAAAACTAGAACAAACGTAATAAAACAATAACAAACAGTTAGTGCGTTTATTATAACCTTGATTCTTATTTTTAAACAAATATTATATTTCCGATAAGCATCGTTTATAATACAAATAGTAAAGAATTCTTTTCTCTTTCAAAAAGAAAAAAAGATACCTGGTAAAACAGGTATTAAATAGTACTTTGCACTTTATGATCTTATGATTGAGAAAGTAAATATAATTTAAATAATAATTTTCATTATCAATGTTCTCAATATTTTATTTGCGTACGATCTTATACAATTGTTATCATTTTTCTCTGTAATAGTCAAAGAACAGTATTCAATATATTACGTTGTATACAGTCATAAAACTTATATTTTTAATTTTTTTAATGTAATATACTAGTTTTCAATAAAGATAATGCTGCTTCTGTAGATTTATGTAATTCTACAATAGATAATGAAATATGAATAACAATTTAATGTTAGAAAACAACTAAACGTACACAAAAGAACAGTGAGTAATATATTACTTATTATTCATAAAATGATGTCAAAGTGCTATCATGTATCATATAGATGCAAAGACTAGTTGAAGCAACGCTTAGTACTCAGCTGAAAATACGCATCCAAAACTACTTTTTACATAGAGGGATCATAGTCAAAAATAGATGGTTTTTATTTATGGATTTTAGTTTATCAGTATCCCTTCGATAAATTTTCAGATTTCTTTCAATAAAATTGATGTAGAATCTAGAATTCTGACTCAACCGAATGTAAAAAGGAAAATTTTCTACAAACATCTGAATCCTATAATCTCTAATAATAAGACATATGCACAACGTCATAGTGTTCTCATAGAACTAACTGATTGCAATATTTAAAAAGCTGATCTGACATCGAGTTTAATCGTTTCTGATCTAGCATCTCCATTCAGAAATTTAACCCATTAAGATAATATGAATTATTTATGGTTTATATTTCAATGTCTAAAATAAATAAATTTAATCAAAAACAATATATCATTTAAATTGTAAATATTAAAATCAATCCTCTCCTAACGTTCAAAATTTATTAAATTCTTGTTTAAAAATAAAATTTTATCTCTAATCTATATAAAATGAAAAAGAAATGAAAATATCCAAAGTTCACGAAGTTCTTGAACATATAAATATATTAAAGCTCAACGATAGAACTAAAATTCTGCCGAAGAAATAGAATCTTTAGCATTATTTTATTGCCTCATAATTGATGGATTGGTTGATAGAGCATAAATATACAAAATTCTGGATTCTGTTTGATAAGAATTTTACAGGCCATCCCCTCGTTAGATATTATAAGTTTTTTCTGAGCACATATTTTTTATTTCGAACACTTTTATACTGATATTTGCACAACTATGTATATTTTAATATAATCTATGTAGTTATGAATAATATAAACATATAATTTTTTTAATATGTTATTAAATATTAAAGATTTAAAGATCA
>CAJNOI010001069.1:0-14954 GCA_905250115.1 Adineta steineri | reverse complement strand
AAAATAGAAATTCGTGAACTCTCAACAACTGACACGCCGTATAAATTCTAACGCAATTCTGATTAATTCTTCGTGTTAGTAGTAATAATTCAAATTCATCTTCCAGTTTATTGTTGTATCAATTAACTTTTCATTATCCAATTCTTGGCAACTCGCCATCATGAATATCCGTAATTTCATCTTAGGTATGATTATTATGAGTAACGTATTGTCAGTGATTGGTACTGATCTAACAATTGATAGTCAATCATTCAGTAAACGAATTATCACGCTTCAAACTGAGACACACTATTTATGTACTCATATCAATGAAAAATCATTTGCTCTAACAAAAAAATTCAAAATATTAATGCAAGATGCACATAGTGTCTGCCCAGACATTAAAGGGATGGAGGTTTCGTTAATGAATGTCGAAACAACGGCACAGAAATTATATTCTTCTGTTGAAAAAAAACTAAGTGATTGTCAAGGACTATCAAAGATGTTGACGAAAGGTCTGGAGAATGGTGAATTAGTTGTTGATTATTTAAAGGAAGGAAATTATTCTCTTGTTACCGATATTATCGACAAATGGCACGAATCATTTACGAAATTTCAAGCTACTTTCTACGTAACTGATACACCGTTAGAAATCTTACTAAAAAATAAGAAGATTTTTTACTATGACAGTTGGCTCTGGGATAAATTTCAGTCTATACTTACATTATGTATACTCATAGGGGGTTCGATGATATTATCAACAATCTTAGTATGGATCGGTTCGATTTTCGGCATCATTGCAGTATTGAGTCAATACTTAACAAGTTTTCACCAAGAACGATTGCCCGCAAATCTTGAAAATCCCAACGAAGAAGTTATAAACGCTGCTTTAAATGATAATGGCCTACGCCAACGCAGGCAACATGTCGTACCTGAGACTACGAATGCTATTGCAGCGTCTTCGCCAATAGTAGTATCCCGTAAATTTCACAATATTCTCTTTTTTATACTTGTAGTTCTTTTAATTGCCAGCGCATGCGTATTTTTTCCCTCCACAGTTTCTTTTTCGAGATCGACCCGACATAATTGGTATCCGGATGCTACGGCGACACTCGAAACATTAAGGATTAGCAGAGATAATGTACAATTGAATCTTTTGCGTCAAATTCAATCGATCGAAGAATTACAGCGGCACGCCAGTATGTATCATGATGAAACTATTCAAGCGACCGTAGATGAATTCGTACATATTCTCGGTCAAGGAGTTCGGCAGGTCAGTAAGGAGTTGTCAGAAGCATATATCTTGAACGAAAAAATGCCATCAACATTGCGTCGAGCATATAAAAGTATTGAAACACATGCGAAAAAGATTGGTAAACTTTCTGAAGTAAAGGATCTGCTAGCCGATTTGAATACGAGTGCAGAAAAATATGACAAATACCAGCGAGCTCTTCAGACATCAGTGATGCATCAACAAAAAGTATTACCCATTTTAAAAGAACAAACACAATCTATGCAAGCACTTGTACGAGAAGATCGTTTAGTCGAAATTGGTCGTATTATCGATCATCATCAAGATACACTCATTGATATCGATGGAACTATTTTCAAAGTCCAGATCCAACTAACAAACTTCATCGGAGTTATCAGTGATGAACATATTGATGGAATGAAAAAGACCATAGAATCTTTAACTGAAGAGAGTGTGACAGAACAACTCAGGGTTATGATTAAAGGGGCCACGGGAACCGTTGCTGGCACTGTTATGGGAGCCTTAGCAATCAAAACAGGTATTGCAATGGTTACAGTAACTACAGCAGCTGTTGCGGGTCCTGCTCTAGGCGTTGCCGGTGTTCTTGGTGGAATCGGTATGATGGGCTATGGAGGTTATTGGGGTGTTAATAAATTTGATCAGTACAAGGAACTATCACATTTCCAAAACGAATTAACAGCATTAGAGACGGAAAGAATGAATCTTCAAATTGCGATGGAGAAGGTACAGGAAGGAATCACAGCCAAGCAGACATCACTAAAATCAAGCCAAGAGTCTCTGAGCAAGATTGCTTATCATTGCAGCAAATTCTCAAAAATTCCCGGTTTTACACTTAATAGTAATCAACGAAGTGCGATTAATGATGAACTGCTCAATGCAGTTACGGAATATAATCGTATGATGGCAGTCTATTCTTTATTTACAGAGAATATGGACAATAATGATCGAGCACTTCCATTGGAATAAATTATACATGATAAACATAAAACAATGTCTTCATTTTCCTCTTTTAACCGATTTTGTAGAAGACATTTTTCAGTGTCGGATTAGTTCCCATAGTCTATATTTCAATGTTGTGTACTTCACTTGAATTTCCCGCTTTTGTTTTTTTTACTAATCTAGTATATATATAGCGAGAAAGTTCTACATCTTTTCTTATATGTAAGGTGATGGTAGGTGTGGGTGTATCATATCTTTCGTACCTGCATCCACACCCTTAGTCGATCATTTATTTCGATTATATAAATATATAAGATATAGCATAACTTATTCAATGAAATAATACATAAATTTATTCAGTTTTATATCTTACTCGTAAGTAAATACAAAATTCTATTGAAAATTTACAAGTTAAACTTCAATGATCATGGACATGTTGTTACTAAACGAAGAAAATTCTAGCGTAAATCAAATAAAGAAGATGATAAATATAATTGGTATTTATCATAACCTTGATGTTCTATGTTGATCAATTGAAGAAGAAAGAGATTTACTTGATACATAATATTATAGAGGAACATTCTATGATTAAGTGATTTATTAAAACAAGCAAACAATTTTCTTTGGATTCATCAGTTTTGTTATACTGTTTTACGTTATTCACACGATAAACAAGCTAGGATATTAAGTCAACTGATTTATCATATTCTATTTTGAATATAGAGACAGGGTGCGATAATAAACGAATGAATATATGCATCTAATTAGAATCTAGGATACATTAAAAAACAGTAAAATTATTCATATTTTGTACAACAAATTCATAGCTTGGTGGTGGTGGTTCAGTATCAGTAGAAAACATCGATTGTTCGATATCGGAAGAACTAGGGTTATTCAAAGGATTAAGTGCTTGTTGATGAGCTTGATCAGAGATGGATTTTGTACCTAATGTAATTGGTACTTTAATCTCGAAATTAGTAAACATTCCTTCGACTTTGACTTCGAACTGCAATAAATAATGAATATCAACATAAGTAGCTGTTTGAAGACCTTGAAATTGATATGATGGAGGTAATGAAACAACAGGAATGCGTATCGAAACTGTTTCATTTATTTGTTCATCTTTTCGATTAACAATCTTGGGTAATGTTGCTTTGAATATATTAAATTCATTTGAATTTTCTCTAATGTCATATGATTGTAACATTGATAGATCAATACGTTGAATACAAACTCTTTGTGGATTTTCAATTTCTAATGTCACAGCAATTAATTCACCAGGAACGTAACCTGATTTATTTAAAGTTCCATTTAATTTTATATCTTTTCTATTTTGATTTCCAAATATAGTTGGAACTAAACATCGAGGATTTTCTAATAAATTAATACGTGGAAATATTGTTAAAAGTTTTCCTTGTTTATTATTCGGTTTATACCATGGTTTATCAATAACAACTTCTAGATAATATCGAATATGAGGATATTTTTCAGGTTGATTAAAAGTTGGTGGAAGATGTGTCGTTAATGGAAATTGAAATGGCCATGAATATTGTCCTTGTTTATAAATTAATTCTTTTTGTTCTGGTTCAAGTTGTGCCAAAATAACTTTAGCAGAATAAAACGGAGCAGTATGATATTCAATTTGTCTTCCTACATGAGTTCCACTAGTTGCAACCGATACAGTTGTTGTATAGCCAATTACACCTATTAATGTGATATAAACTCCTTCTACTTCTAATTTACTTTCGGTAATATCGAATTTCACAGATCCAGATACACATTCATCAGTGTAATAAAAAGGATTAGGCCGATCAATATTAATTGCCATTGTAACACCGACATTGTTACCCATTTTGAACTTATTCAATCTATAATTACACTTTAAAATATCGTTGTTTATATACAAGAACTTTTTTTCTGTTTTGTTCGAAAACTAATAAATAATAAATTAACGTAGAATAAGAAAACTATCTATTGGATGTATAGACCTTATTACGGATGAGAGAAAGAGAGCAATAATATATTCATCAAGTCATTTTTGTCGTCCTATAATGTCATCCACAGAACAGAAAATCGGATATTTGTGTGAGGATAAGAAACAGAAAAAAAAGAAAACCAATTTTCTCTCACATCAGTAACGTCCTTAAGTAAGAGAACGGAAAAAGCAATTGACTCATCGAGCAAGTCCTTGCTAATTTTCTACAAACAATACTTCATAAATCTATATAAAAAGGAAAAGAAAAATATTTTACTAGATTCTAATGTTATTTCAATTTATTAATTCTGAATGTAGTACTAAAAATGTAGTCAAACATTGTTTAGATACTCCATCAATCAATATGACTATTTTATCTCGTTAGGCATAACTAATGTATGTTATGTTTAATGCAAATGGATTTAGCCTAGAAAGAATTAGCTCCAGATATAGAATGAATGTTTAATATTAAAATATTCTGTTATTTCTGATGTTCTTATCATACTATTTTATTATCCGATGGAATAGCTCGAATTTCGTTTTTACAAGAGTACATTTTTGCAACAAGATATGTTCTGAATCATGCAACCATTAGGATTTTCCCCATAGTACGATCTTATATGCCTCTATAATGTTATCCATATTTTCTCTTAATTCATTGGATTACTTTAAACAGAACACATACATGATATTTTTGTTTGTAATTCTTTTGAGAGAATGAATGAAATAAAATAACAAATTATACAATAGACTTTTTCCTTTTTTTGTCGACGAAATCAATTTTAATGACATTTTTTCTTAAAAATATCTAAATCAATTGAATAGCAAGTTTATCTCCGATTTCTAAGGGTGGGTATGAGTATCATATAACACGTAACTCACTAGCTCCTGTTCTTTTAATATTTTCTGGTTATAGGCGTGAGTGAGTGAGAGATTGATACAATATCAACACACACATGCCTTAAATATAACATTCTAATGTAATATTTTTTTGAACAAGTCCTGTGAATCTTTGGCATCACTCTCTCTAGAAATCTGTAACATATTACAATTGATGCTCTGTATGAACATGGATTATACACATTAACACATAAGTCCATATTTTAATCACATATTTTATTAGGTTGAAAAAAGATGAAAAATATGTTACAAAATATTGATCAAAACTAATATTTAAAATCCTTTTACTTGAAATGTACGAAAACAATATTAGTTAAAATAATAAAATTATAAAAAGCAAAAATGACAGCTGAACGTCGAAAAAAGAACTCAGTCTTGTTTTTACTTGGAAAAACGTTTTGTAAAAGCTGCATGTAGAAATCGAAATTAAAATTAAGCGTCTGTTCGTTGCACGAAGAAACAAAATTTAAAAATTTATAAACTTAAATTTAGCATTGTCATAGAACTTTGAGAGTTAGCTTCGTAATGCAAGTAGAGATAAGAACTCGCAAAGAAAAAAAGAACAACGTATTACTGTTTACCTGTATGTTCTATAGTATATGATTCTAAAGGAGAGAGAGTTCTCATGAGAAATGATATAACTTTATTTATATATTACGCATTTCTTTCTTCTATGACGTATAAAAACTGCGTATTACAACTCGAAGATGAAAATAGTTTCGTCATTCATTCTTATAAGAACTAACTTACAGATACTAAACCTTACGGTACATTTTTAATGATGTATTCTTTTGTTTTTACTCTCCTAACGTTCACACTTCTTCCGCTTCTAACCCACACTATTCTATGTTACTCCTGTAATCACGAAGAATCCTTCACTTCATCAATTTCAACATTCACTGCTCAGAACTTGGAATCATTATTAGCAAAAAGTGACTGTGAAATAGGCTTCATGTTAAATGTTTCTCGTCATTTTTGTGCTAACTATTTACAAATTCTAAATTTCTCCTCAGCAACATCTGCTGACATATACTACAAGGCAGAAGCTATTGAAATGCTCTCAACAGATCGAAACGATACAGAGATACGTTTGAAATTTGAAGCAAACTATACTACAGATGCTGTTGCAAAGAGCTATTATCGGATGGATTATGAATACTATTGTTACTCTGACGGATGCAACAGTATTGAAAATATGAAACGAGTTCTGCTAGGCTCGCCATTTAGCTTCAACTTTACACAATTTATGCAACAGTTGCACAAACCATCAGCAGGTCCCTTAAAACAAGTCTCAAGCTATGACACTGGATTACCAGCATACTGTGGCTCTTCAACTTCCTGTTCGTTTCAGCCATCGTCAAATCAGTCGGATTGCATTCAAGCTCAAGCAATAATCTGTCAACATGAAATGTGTGGTGGATGTAGTAGCTTGGCCAATCAGACGAGTTATACTTTAGGTTATTTTCATCATAATGAATACCTTACAGTGAAGAATAGAAGTTTAACGTCTTTATTTTATACGTATCTATGTGATATAGACAACTGTAATAGCGAAGAGAAACAGAAGCAGATTAGATCGATGTCATTCAGTTTTGATTTTGACAAATATGAAAATAATGGGGATAGTAGTGCTGGCCTGATTCGTGCAAGTTATGTTGGAGTAATTGGTGTACTATTGTGTTTGGTGTATGCACCGATCTATCGTTAGTACAAGTGAACTCAAATTTATTTCAAATACTTTTTTCTTTACAATAAAATGCGTGTGACTATCTAATTCTCTATAAAATCATAAATCTGAAAAAATTTGTATTTTTTTTTCTTTAACGCTCTTTCCTTTAAGACATAGCTAGAACCGAACTGAACTAATACCAGTTGAATTATTACCCATTTCGTGAAAATATGCATTATTGACAATGGTCAAGCAACCTTTGACCGATTCTTGCATATAGTAAATTTAATCTCCATATATAAGTATTTCATTTCTCATTGCTCTGTCCTGCAGAGAATACACGAATGGTCGTCTACTTGACAACAGTATCAAACAACATTTTCTACTTTGGGGTGGGTGTGGGTGTGGATTAAGAAAAGATTAGTCCTCATCCATAAAACCCACACCCTTCTATGAAAATATGAGTAATAGTGAAGACTTAGAATGAATATAAAACAATGATCGACAACCACGTAGTGTATTTATTTTATTGTCGGCATAGCAAGACAAAAAATTTATTATTATTGTATAATATATGAAAGAAAAAGATTTACTTTCAATTATCATGTTTCTTTTAGAATTACCGACATGCTGATTATTGTTTCTATTTCAATTGTGCACTATTCAAATCATTTTCATTCTTATTTACGACTCACTCAATCTTTATATCAAGTTACTTTCGCTCGGCGAGAAAAGAATAATCATGCTTTTTTAAGATGGCTATTTAATTTCAAATCAGTCACATCGTTTTCGTGTTGTTCTATAACACTAATCTTTTAATGAAAAGACGCAAATTGTGTTTTTTAGAAAAACAAAAATAAAAAGCCATCGCCTATATAAATAATTGAAATACATCGCTGCTTCTTTCACTATCGACTATAGTTGTAATCATCGGGACGATGTTTTCGTCGATTCTTTTCCTCTTCTACCTTTTAGCTGCGCTATTGATCCCACAATGTTTTGTTGTTGCGTATCCCGCACGTAAGGTAACTGATTTGGTTTGTACTATACATAGCAACGATTGATGACTTTGAATTGTAGATGTTTCGATATAATCCAGAAGAAGCAGGCGCTTTTGAAGGAGATATTATACTTCCGCCAAGAACTGTAAGTACAATAACGCATGAAATAAGAACTATAATACAACTATCGTTTCAGCGTGGTGTTGGAGAGAAAGTTAAGGCAGCAAGATGGACAAATGGCATCGTACCATATATGATGAAACCTGGTGACTTCAGTAAGAACAAATTTGTCTTTAATTGTTGTAGTTAAAACATGACAGGAAAACGTTTTTTATCTCTACAGACGCAGGACAAGAGGCAGTTATTGTCCAAGCAATGCGCCGGCTTGAGCAATCTGTAGCGGTCAACAGCAAACTCTGTGTTCAATTTAGACCAAAAATCGTCACTGATAAACACTTTATTACAATTAAAGATGGTGCCGGATGTACCAGTAGTGTATGTAGAGTGAATCACGGAAAAGTTTCAAAGTTAAGTGTTTCGATTCGTTTTAATTATAGGTCGGACAGAACTGGCATAGTGTGAAAGAACTTACCCTGGGTAGCGGCTGCATTCATGAAGGAACCATTATGCATGAATTACTACATACTTTAGGTACTTGATATTTCTTTTTCTGATTGCAGATAGTTTATGCATTCTTTCTTCATAGGATTCTGGCATGAACAGTCTCGTCCCGATCGTGACAACTATGTTACAGTTCAATATGCGAACGTTCAGAAAGGTATGAATAATACTCTTTCATTATTACAAGCTAAAACTATGTTTAAAATCTAAAGGATTGGAGCATGCTTTCAATAAATACACAACGACTGTTGATACACTTGGAACGCCCTATGACTACCAAAGTCTGTTGCATTATGGAACAGATTATTTCACTTCCAACGGAAAACCGACATTAGTACCAAAAGATCCGTTAGCTGTAATTGGTCAACGAAACAACCTAAGTAGTATCGATATACAAGAAGTTCGACTCTATTATCAATGTATCGGTTCGTCTGGGAAATAATTTTGAAATAAAATGAAGGAATATTTGTTTATCAAAAAAGCTCAGTAAATTAAGACAATCGACTGGTTCCTATATTTGAAACAGCCATTCGTTGTTTGAATTATTATAAATATAGTGCGATTGAAGACGATAGTTAGACGAGTTATATTCAACTTGCTTACAACGATCGATTCGATCTTGTGTAAGAGTCATCAGCAAAATATTTCTTTTTCATTTGAATAAATCAAAAATGCATCATTTGACTTCAAAAAAGCATAAAGTATAATGTCTATGTTGCGATAGCAAAACGATCGTTACCAACAATAGACACAACACCAAGAAACTCACCTGTTGATTCTGCTACTCAAACCGAGGAGGAACAAGCGAACTTCTGTATTTTTGAAGTACAAAAGTACCAAGAAGTACCATCGATGTGGGTATGAAGGAATGAATACAATACCCTCACCCACACCCTACCTAAATCATAAATTATTGGGAAAAGTAATTAAAATTTTTCTCGAACATTAATTGTAAAATACAAAATAAAACTTCCAGAGATTATTATAAAAAAAAAGGATCTTATCCTGCGATTAGTTCACTCACTCTACTCTACAGTAATTTGATTGACTCTTATCAATAGTTTATCTATGAATATTTTTATAAGCATCATTCAAATGTTCGAAAAAGCCACGAAAATTCTGAAATACGTCATTTTCACACTGGATTCTTTTGATTAAACATCGAGTTTTACGATATTTATCAAATTCAATACGTTTTCTTGTTTATTCATCTTCTTTTATAAATCATTTTTTATCAGGGTGGGTGGGTGTGAGTTTGAGTGTCGGTGTGGGTTTCGGATAAAAAGAATTCTCACACCAACACCCACACCCTCAAGATGATTGTGTTGGAAGAGTAAGTAGTTATTGACTGTTCTTGACAAGTATTTTTAATTGTTTTTTTTTCAGTCGTCGTCATTTCAATCGTTGGAGGAGTTTGAATCGATTACTGTTGCTGATGTGTCGATGTTGGGTGGTAGTTCGGAAAATCCGGCGGGAAACGACAATCGGTTGAAAGTGGATGATCATCATATGATTATGGAATGGATATATAAGTTGTGTATAGTTGTAATTAGTGTGTTCGTGCTGGTGTAGTATAAAATGCGTTAGAAATGAATGCGAGTGCAAGGTATATTTTTATTTTTAATGTTTTTTTCCTTTTATATTGAATGTTTGTTCTAGAAAGCTTGGTTTATGCCTAAATCAACAGAAGAATACAAGCATAGGAAAGAAGCAAAAGGTAAAACTTTTGTATATATTGAAGTTTTGTAGAAACTGTTTTTGTTGCAGGGCATCAGACGGTAATGGAGGTGGTATATGGGAAACAGCGGATATTGTCAGTTTAGTTTCTTTGTAAATAGTTTCTTTTTGTTTTCGTAAATAGTTGTTCATTTTGTATATGCTTTTTGTTTTGTTTGTATTTATTAATAAAGTATTTAATGACAAGTAGCGGTCATCGAAATTCGATTCACTTGGCCCTAGACTGCTGCGGTCTGCGTGCTGACATAGTTGTATTTAGATACGAACGAGAGTTAATCACTATTAGTTTTGACTTTCAGCTCAAAATCAAATTGAATTTTTACTCTAAATAAAATCAAGCATTTTCTAAAAGGGTGTGCGTGTGAATGCACGGTAAATGTACTACTCACACCCACACCCACATCCACACCCGACTTCAAAAGAAAAGAACTTTAATGAATGCAAAAACTTTTACTAGCAGTAGCAGAAAGTCGAACAGGATCACGAGGTTTATCATTGTCGCGACTTCGTCAACCAGCAAATATTATTTTAATTTAAAATAATACACTTTATATTCTTTATAGTCTTAATTTTCAAATTCAACACGTTTTCTTGTTTATTCATTTTCTTTTATAAATCAATTTTTATCAGGCTTTTCTGTGATTTGAGTGACTTCAATGAATATGGATAATGATGGAAATGTCTTTAAATTCAAATTGAAATGATTTTTTGAATTGTTGATATAAATACTTATCGAATAATCAAAATGGATTGATTCTAATTTTATTTAACTAAAATTTTCTCAAAGTTTATATATTAATTTAAATAATCAAACAAATATTTATAAGGCATGAATGTGAGCGTAGTGTTATTCTCTTCATTCACTCTCACCCACATTCTGTTTTTTTATTGTAAATAAAGAAAATCATTCGTTTTTTATTCGGTATGATGTAAGAGTAAAATCATTTTAACATAAAATTGGATAACTTGCCATTGTAGCAACAGCACATTCATTATTTTTATTACGTATAACCTTAATATAACCTTGTTCACCCCAATCTGTACCCCAACTAAAATAATGATATACATATAAGAAAGAAAATTGTTAAAAAACGACGATAATTACCTGTTTTTCAAAAGCCAATAATCTTTACCCGATTCATTTCCATAACCAACGATAAAAATGCCATGATCAGGTTGATCTGATCTACATTCTGGTTCGTCATAAACTAGAAATAACAAATTGTATAAATTAATATAACCAAATCAAAAAAGCACGTACCACCACTTTGATACATTTGAAATGAAGAATGACTAGCATCAACAGCAGTTGCTATTGGTCCAATTAACGCCACTGCTTGTTGAAGTGCTGTTTCATTTCCTGATTGAATTTCAACAAATCCACAAACTTTAACAATAACATTTGATGAATTAAATGTACATGTATCCTCATGTGCTGTATATGGATAAGTATCTTCTGATTGAATACCACCAGCTTCTTTAATATATTGAAAAGATTGAGTCATATATCCGCCATTACAACCCGCATTTCCTTGTTTAGTTGAACAATCAACTAATTGTTGTTCAGAAAGTGAAACAAGTTTGCCTGTTTTGATTTCATATGCACCTTCAATTGCACCAACTGCTGAAAATGCCCATGATGATCCACATTGACCTTGATTTTTAACTGGAACTACAGCACCTCTATCACGCCAATCTATTGAAAAATAAAAATATACATTTAAGAATGATTGTAATAATAATTCATACCAACAGTATCTGGTAGTTTAATATTTGAATTTTCTATAAATGGTTGAGCATCTTTTTGATCATCTTTATTTTGAAATTCATTTAATAATTTTACAAATTCTTCGTTAGCCTATAATAGAATTACAAATCAAATTGTAAGGAATATATAAACAACAGAATATTACTAAATCCGCAAATTGATTCATTCCAAGTCGATATGTATGAAGACCAAGATCAGCTTGACGATTATGTTCTTCTACTATTTCTAAATTTTTTCCCCAAATCATCCGACTAAAATATCCAGACACATCGTGATATAAAATTAAGACAACAAAACTTCATACCGAAGACGTTCTTCAACATTTGTATAACTTTTATTAAATTGATTTTTCCATAATTTCCATTGTTGATTGATTGTTATATCACGAGTCCATGTACTGCTCAAAGCTAACACAAAAAGTACAAGAATTGATATAGATCGCATCTAAATATTTCATTCAATGATTAACAATCTTATATTCTATTTTTCGAGTACTTACCTTTGTTAAAAATAAAAAATGACTCTCATTTTAAAATATTTATACGATTCCTTATCATTAGTAAGTGTTTTTTTATCTGAGTGCATTGTCATTTGTTGATGTGATGTTTTTTTCTTCTGCTTTTGCCTCATCATCTACAAATTACTAATACAGCTAGATGTGAGTATGAATTATCGAAATGCTTTTATTATAATAAAAAAATTTCTTCCGGTAAAACATTTCATTCTCCTTCGTTCTAAATAAATGATAGAAAAATAAATTTCGTTTCGGAATTAGTTGAATTTATTTATTGAAAGGATGTAAGTATGGGCACTGTTGATAAAAAAAAACAGTCTCAACCACATCCTCAAGATGCTCTAAATATTTCGATTTTTTAAAGAACATTTATTTTACAATCTACAATATACATTTGAAAACAAGAATAAATTAAGGAATAGTTCATGTAGTTGTTCTTGAAGTATAATTTTTATCAATGAGTTTCTGTGCTGTCTTTTTTAACTCATTTCGAAATAAATGCCCTGTCAGTGCATAAACATAGAAGCTCACTGAACAGTTTAAATATGTTATTAAAACCGTTACATTATATGAAAATGTTTCACGTGCCACTTGTTCATTTGTTTTCTCATAGTTGAGAAGATTTGTTAATGATGTATAGAGTTTACTAACAGCAACAGGCACAGTAAAAAGAAGAAATAAAACAATTTGTGTAAGTAGCATTGGTACAAGTTGAATTTTTTTTTGTCGACGCAGTTGACGATTATTTGTAGCGGTTATATTACTAGTGGCAGGTGCTATATGTCTGCCTAACTGTTTTACATTTCTTACTGTGAGAGAACCAAAAATTGTCATTATAATAGTTGGTAGCAATGAATATAGAATTAAGAATTCTATATCAGTAACAAACGGGCAGATAATTCCTTGAGAATAGCATTGACGAGATGATAGGAATGAATTAGTGTTGAAACAAAAGAAAACACTAATATAAGCAAGAAAACTTAATAAGGATGCAATAGAAACCACACGATAGGCAACGTATCGATGACTAAAATTTCGTCGATAAGCAAGACGTGATGTACCGAGATAACGATCAATAGAAGCAAAAACGAGAAACCAGGCTAATACTGTTAAACACCAATAGGCAGTAAAGAATCGCAGTTTACATATACTATCATTATAAATTGATATATCAAGATTATAGCCACTTAGAAGGCGACTCAATAAACCAGAGTAGAGAGCAAAAAGACTGGCGATTGAAGCACCAAGAAAATAGATTGAACATGGTTGTTTACGTAGAGAACGTCGTGAAAAGACGAGAATATTGATTAGATTGCCGATTGTACCAAAGATTAGAATTATGAGAGCAAGTGAACGATTTAATTGTGCAGTGATGAAAGCGAGATTGGTAATGATTGCAGTAGTGGCAGTAGACATTCTTGTTTATAGTGTAAGACGTTTTGAAATAAACGTCGCAATTTGTAAAATTAGAGAAAAAAGACTTTTCTATCCTTTTAAACTCCGATTTTGATATTGCATGCTAAAAGCATCTGCAACACAATGCTCATGTGCTCATTACGCGCATTTTGTCAAAATGTTTCCCAGACTGAATGTGTATGTCATCATCTTTTAATTAATCACGATAACAGATTAGTGAAGGCTTTGGTAAATAGATCTATGTAAAAGAAGCATTTTGAAACTGAACATCGTTTTCTTTGTTCTATTATTTTTGTCATTCAATGACACTAAATACTAACATACCACAAATGACAACAAGATAAAAAAGAAATACTAGTTAAAGTGTATGAATATATATTTCACAGTCTATCTTGTCATTATTTAAATGATTTGAGAACACGTTGATCTCCAGGCAAGTGTTAGTGTGAATATTGCATTAACCTTCATCTGACACTCACACAAACTTCAAGTATTATTTATTTATTTTAGATTATTCAGTACGAAAAAAAGTAAGTATTTAATTGAGTAAATTGTAGTGACGAGAACGGAGAGGTAAGAGCTAGGGGAGGATGCCGGATTACGGCTACAAAAACGGTCAAAAGCGACACTCAGTTTTAGCCCTTTCATGCCTTATAAAGTGCAGTTTCAGATGTTCTGAATGACCTACCTGGGTAAATACTTTTTCTATATATGGTGCCTACACAACGAAAGTTTATTAAACTACAGTTAAATCCAAGTTTTGAAGTAAATAAAAATATTTTCATATTTAGATTGAAAAGTTACAAGAAATAAGTATGTACTTGCAAGGTGAATTTAAAAAAGTAATGAACTTTTGGAATTAGAAGAAGATCGATTAAAAGATAAACTTATCAAAGAGAAAAACCTTCTAATGCTGAAAGAAAAATTACTATATGATCTCGTCATATATTTACAAAAAGTTGGATTTATTCAAACAACAATTGATGATGAATCACATTAAGTGAGAAAAATAATAAATTGTTTTTTTGATATTCATTCATTTGTTTTTCTTTGTATCTGCTCTATTTGTTAAAGAAAAATAAAACTATTCTAGTTTGGTCAATCATTAAGATTTTTACTTTAATAATATTAATTATCTCTTCTTTTGCTAAAAAGATTTGAA
>CAJNOI010001068.1:0-19897 GCA_905250115.1 Adineta steineri | reverse complement strand
TTTTTTTCAATACCTAATTGAAATAATTTTAAAGCTTGTTGATAATTTCCATTTGATTGATGATTTTGTATAGTTTTATTCCATTGAATTGTATTCACATTTGGACGATAAGTTCGTTTAAAAATTAAACTTACTAACATCATCTACAAGAGAGAGAAAAAAAAACTATTTCATGATGATTATCAGAAAGAATTATTAAGATTATGAATTAAAGTATTTGTATTATATCTGTTTTTTTCTTCTAGAAATAACAATAGATTGTAATAAATTATTCTTTGTCATTTCGTTTATTAGTTTGTTATTTAAATAAAATAGAAATAATGAATTTTGAATTATTTATTAGTTAAATAAAGAAGAGTAAAACCTTCTCTAGATAATAATGAATGGAAAAGATCTAACTAATCTATGACGATGAGTTATATATCAAAACAAAAATATAATCTCTCTCTCACTCTCTTGAGTTTATTAGGCAAATATTTTTTTTTTCACATTGTTAAAGCAATCACAAAATATAAAAGCAGACAAAAATGGATCGAATAACATCCTGAAATAATCATTGTACACACATGAAAAGTAAAAAACAAAAAGAAATACTGTTAAAGATATGTTTCTTCAACATTTGTTCCATTTTCATCTGATGTATCACCAATGAATCTAACTGTTGCAATAGCTTCTTTTTTTTCTCCGTGTCTCATACTTGATGTACGCGGTCGTGGTAAAACTGTTAATGATTCTTTATCTTCAAATACATCATCATTATTATGTGCCATTGTATTAATTTGTAATGTTGGTGATGAACCATGTTGTTGTTGTTGATGAACAGTTTTAAAATATGTTCTTGTTGATGTTAATGATACTGGTTTATAATGACGTGGTGATGATGGCGACGGAGTTGATATAGCTGGACCAATTGATGAAGAAATATGTGTTCTTGCTTCATCGATTACTGGTGATAATTCAATATCTTTATTATTACTATTATTACTATTAAAATTTTGATAATCATATCTTGAAGTATTTTCATCAACTACATTAAGTATTGGTCGTTGTTGAGGTGATGCAGGTATAATTTTTATATTTGCATCTATATCATTTTCAGCAAGCGCTAAATAATAAAAAGCAAAACAAGACATGCAAATAGCAACTTATAAATGTTTTCGTTTCTCTTTTTTTTTCTATACACATGAAAGTTTCGATTTGTCTAAACAATATCAATACGAAGGAAAAAAAATTTTATTTTTAATATATACCTGTTGTATCACTTGATCTAGTTCCATGCTGACGATTTTTCATTGAACGTGTTGTTGTTGCTGTTCGTTTTTGTCGTATGACATCAATTGTTGGTGGTAATTCAATTTCAATACCCATTGTATCCTGTTTTTCTGGTCGTTGACTTTCAAATTCATGTAAATATCCCATTGATTCAGTCACCTAATCAATTAAAATTAAATTAAAATATAAACTATAGTTATTAATACTTACTAATATGACATCAGAATACATTTCATATTCTGCGCGTTCTTTTAATAAACGCATACATTCCTTTGCTTCTTTATTCGATGAATTAGATCTATGAGAAAGAAGATTTTTCTATTTGATAATCAAAAAAATTGTTTTTTTTATTACTGAAGATAAAACAATGTTCCTAACATTTCTGACATAATTCGACTTGATACATGAATACGACGACCAGTCGGTGGTAAAGCAGATTTTGATTTTACTGGTATCTCACCATTAAATGAAAAACCTTGACCAAGTAATCTATTTATAGATAAATAAAGATTACTCAATGAATTTAAAATAGGATTTCTTACTTTTTTGACATTTGAATATATGATTGATGAGAATATTTATCCATAAAACATACATTGATACCATATTGAATAAGAAGAAACCAGAGAATTTGTTCTCTGAAGAAGAAAACAATTTTGTTTTATTTCTATCTTTTAAATTAGTTAAAATAAGTTAAAGTGTAAGATTCAACACACAAATAAAACCTTATCCCATATTTTTAAAGTTAGATGTATGTCAAAATATCGAGCAGTTATTTATTTTGCCGTCAGTAGAAAAATACATATTTTATGAAAACAAACCCCTTAGAAATGATCATTAGTCTTGAACTACTGAAAATAGTAATTATGATGAAGATTTGATTTTTCCTTTTTTCTTCTTCTTCTAACATACCTCGTTGATCCATTAACAGAATCAAATGGAGTAAATGATTGTAAACGTATAACATCACATTTAGTTTCATGTTTTGATATCGCATGTTGAGTTAAAGGTGTTGGTGCATAATGATCCTATATTAAATATAAAACAAATAATATAAAATCAAAATTTCCAGATGTTCTATTCAATAGTAGAACTTAATATGAGTAATAGAAACATAAAAGAATTAGTTCCTTCGAGAGTTATCTGGATTTTATTCAATGTTATTTCTTGAGAGAAAGATTAAAAAGACAAATCTTTTAATCACTAGAGTATACACATACAGAGAAAAAAAAAAATCTCGTCAATTTGAAATTTAATCAAATCTTCTTTATCATCTCATTTATTACTTTAAACAACCATATTATTCGAAATGGACTTTCTCACTAAATCCTTGCATGCTTATTAATATCTTGTGTTGGTGATAGGTCGTCATATCAGATTTCTTGAACTCTAACTTTGATTAAAATTTCATAGCCATTATTATGGCTCTTGTTCATAGAATTATCAAACATTAATAAATCCTTCTTACTGTAGAAATCTTTTTTTTTAAAGACATATGATATGTCTGTTAAATAGATCAATATGTGTTTTTATATCAATTATAAATTATTTTTTTTATCAACGTTGATTTTTGATTTTTTTTCTTTTTTTCGTTATTCTATACTATTTATTTGTATATTGTTCAATCACTTAGACATTTGATTTTTTATAGTTTTTAATTATTTTTTCTTTTTCGTTTTTATAAAGCATTTTGTGGCTCGCGCTTTTTTTATTTTCTTTTTTTTTGTGTGTGCTTTGAGAAGAAGAGATTTTATTCCCATAAATTTCTATTGTTAATTGATTTTTTTATATTTGCTGAAAATAAAATATGAGATTATTTATGATCAAAATTCATGTAGCTTTTATCAAAATAAATCGAAAGACTTACAGGATTTGGTGTATGATAAATAGATGGAACAGTTAGATTTGGAATACCTATTAACAAAATTATAGTGAGATATACCGGGAAAGAATACAAAAAGCTTTTTGATTTTAAGAAAAAAATATACTTACGAAATTCATGGACTTTTTCATTATGTCCATCATCTGTTACTCCCTATAGAATAAAACAAAAAATCAATATTTCTTTTTTCAATTTAATTATTTATTAGAAAAAGAAATATATTAGACTATTAGGATTAATAAAATCGTTGTTAGTGACTTCGATTAGCTATTCAGTAGTAGAGCTACTGATACAGAGTAGTATATGACAACTGTTATCAATAGCGAACTACCGATTAGATAAAGTCTTCATTAGTTTTTATGTATATATATATTATTATACTTACTAGATTGTAAAGACTGACAAGGAAAGTATCAATTGTTGAACAAACATCCTACAAGCAAAGAGTAAGACACATCGAATGATGAGGAAAAGAATGAAGAAGCGACGTGCTTTACTCTCTCTTTTTTTTAATAACGATAATCAAGCGGTAAGAGAAAAAAAACCTAGAGGAAAAAAAATGAGAATGAAAGAAAGAAAAGAAAAGAAAAGAAAGCCGCTCATCTCTACTATTGCAGCCTGATTATTCACGCTAGGATGCTGTCAAAAAAAGAGGAGCGACAATGGTAATGCTGATGATGATGATGATGATGATGCTGTGGCTGTCGACTTCAGGCAAAGACGCATTATGAATTTAGCCTATCTGTGCGTGTGTTCATGATGATGATGAAAAGCAAAATTAGCTTTGTTTGACATGTTTCAAATTTGACTCTTTATCTTTCTTGTCTCTTTCATTTCCGCTTTCACCTCATTGTTCTCTTAATAAAAAAAAAACTTTTTAACATATTATCATCGCACGATGAATTTTCATCTTCTCGATTTTTTTTTTATCTTGTCATGTCTTACTTAGACTGTTTATTATTACTCTAACAACTATATCTACATTTTTTTTTAATTAAATTTAAAGATCGGAAGCTTCATCCAAGATCCGCGCTTCAGGCCCAGATTTGCTTTTTATTTAATGAGAAAATTTGAAAAGAAGAAGAAGAAGAAGAAAAAAAACTCATCTTCAAGACCTTGTCTGTCTACTTATAAGACCTATGGCATGCACTTGCACACGATCTATATCTCATCTTCTATTTTCTCTCAATTCATGTAAAAGGTTTCCTGTTCTTCTCTTATATATATATATACTGATGAAAAGGATGTATATATACAATCTAGTCATTAGAATGAGCGAACAATGATAATTAACTAGTAGCATGGTACTCGAACTCGCGTTTTTTTACCTTAGTCATAGCATCAACTGACTCTGAATGACGACGATTATGATGATAAAGAACATCATAATAAGCTATGACGAATGATGGAAGGAATTGAAGTACGAATGGTCGATGTTGTACATCATGATAAAGTGAAAAAAGATGATCACAAATTGTTGATGCATACTAGAGATAAATAACAATATTATATCATATATATATAATATATCTATTCATACGTACTTCCGAATATTCCGTAGTAATAGCTGAATGTATTTCAGCATTAAGCTTTGGATTGTGATTTAAACTTGATTGTAATTTCCCATCCTAGAAAAGAAAGGAAAAACTAAATACGAATGCTTTTCACAACTTTTCCCTTTTTTTTCTTCTTCTTCTTTTTCTCTTTCGACTTCCGATGTATTCTCTCTATTCAAATATAGACATACTACTGCATACATATATAAACGATGAGAGAGATAAAAAAAAAGAAGAAGAAGTAGAAGTAGAAGGTGAAAGTTAGTCGTGCGAACAAACTACTTTCTTTCTCTCATTTCTTTGTTCTTTATGTGAGTATCACCTGTCGGAAACAGTATGTGTGTGCGCGCGAGCATAATCTTTGTCGCTTTACTCAGCATGTCTATCTCATTCAAGTTTTAATCTTTTGACTGACAAGCAAGATGTCTTTTCTTTCTTCTTTCAACATGGAAGTTTTCAGGCATTTCTTTTTTTCTCTCTCCCTCTCTATATATAATGTATATAGGTTATACTCTTTTAGTCTTGAAATAATTAATAAATGAATGAAAGCAAGCGAAACAATGACGATTGTGAACAATTCTTTCATAATTAATTTGAATTGTTCATGCAAAGATATCAACTAAAATGTGCAATCAAGTACGAAAAGAAAAAAAAAGAGGAGATGTCCAAATGACATATGTCGGAAATATATGGTTCATCATTTGTCGTGTGTCTTTTCATGTTTTAAAATCAGACAAAAAGAATATTGTTGTTTAGAAGGCATAAAATATATATAAGACTAGATGGAAGATTTACATTTTTTTCAACGGAAGACAAAAGCAAAATGAGGAAGAGAAGAATACGAAGGAGGAGAAGGAAAAGATCAACTCTCGCTTTTGCCTTCTTAGAGTACTCGTTTTTCATGATTAATATACAAAGATGCACATTTAATACGGAAGAAAAAAAAAGTGAGAAAAAACGAGCAGCAAAAAAAAAAACTACTGATGTTCCTTTGGTAATACTGTCAGAAGCAGAAAATCGAGAAAAGATTATAAATCACACACGATATTTTTTAACTATTAACACGCAATTCTATTCATGTGCTATAAGCACACAAGAATCTTTAGCAATTTTGAAATATTAGCTTCATTAGCACCTCATTTATCCCGTTAAGGAAGAGCAAATAATCTAAGACGTGTTAAAAGATCATTAGACAAAAAAAAATTCATACTTTGAATGAAGCAAACCAATTATTAATATGTTTAAAATTACTGGATACTGATCCATTGGAATGAATATTATCATTAATACGATTCGTTGTTGCCATATTTTATCACAAACTAAATAAATAGAATTGATAAGAAAATAATAAATAAATAAAATTTGTTTATACTTTTTAATAAATTTTACTAAAATATTGAATTAACATAGAGATTAAAATTTTATCAAACATATATGACAAAAAAAAGTAATCTAAAATATTTCAAATATGATATTTTGTAAATTTATATAAGGTAGCAGTAAAATTCATTTCCTGGAAAAAAATTAAATGTATAATGATCTTAAAAAAATATAGGAAAGAAGAAAAAAAAAATAAATATGCCTATGCTATTAGATTTAATGAAGAACAAAAATAAAGTAAGTAGTTGATAATAATTTATGATTGGTTTACAATTTCACCAAAGACAGTTTTTCATAAACTTCTTCGAGATCAATGTAGGAGGTCGCTATTTTCCATGAAAATTATTCTTTCTTTTGTCTATAGTATATAACGTCAAACTTAAAATTCATTTAATATTTACTTTAACAATAATTAAATCTAATTTTATATTTCACGTCCGAAGAGAACGTTTCAAATACATCTTTGATGTTCATTGAATAAGTAAAATTGGTTTTTAATCCATTGATCTTTAACATCGTTACAAAGTTTTTAAATAGCAACAACTAATAATCTTATCGTCAGTTTATTAGAAAATGCATCTTATAAATATAATAAATATTTTTAAGAGCATTACAGACAGATTCTTCTCTTTATTATATTAAAAATAATTTGAAATTAAAAGGTACACTGTTGAAAGCTCAGTGAAAGAATAGATTCTACCATACATAAAACGATATCAATCTTCGGCATAAGCAGACATCATCTGTCATGAATTCGTCCTAAATCATAGCAATGATTTTGAGCTTTTTTTTTATAAAATTTCACACCTATATTTCGGAGTTCTACAAAAATTAATAATAGGCTAATTTAGATGAAGAAAAAAAACTCGTTTTTACAATTCTATAAGTCTGTGACTAATTATGTCCTAAGGTAATTAACTCACCAGATAAATCCAATAATAGAACTGTTAAGATATGAATTTAATTCCCTAGAATTTTTTTTTATTAATTTCTTCATATTAAAAAGCAAGAATATGAATCAATTGTAATATTTTTTGCTTATTATATTCATTCCGTTTTTCTCTTTAGTTTAACAATTAAATAAAAAAAAACAAAAAACTCGATTATCGTTCACCGGATTTACGAGAAACCATACACACACCGATATCGCATTCTATACTCAGTTATACAAAGATAATCGAATATGAAATTTCAATACAGAGTAAAATAAACAAAGAAGAAAAAAAAAGACCACTCGAGAAGAAATCACAATATGCTTATGCTTTTTTATATGTAACTGCACACATCACATAATATATTCAAAAAAAAATAGATGTGAAAAAATAGAATAAAAGAATATATTTTCCAAATAAAAGTTCATCTATTTAAAGACAAGAATTACGTTTTGATGATAAACTATTTACTCCAATAGTTAAATTACCATTTGATACTTCAAGACCAGCATTAGCAAGCCTTAGATGATGTGAATTTGTTATTTGTCGATTATTCATATTTGCTAATGAACGAATAAGTTTATTATTTTTTAATTGTCTTATAGTAACTGTTGTTTTGGTTGAATCACCACTTGGTGTTGGTGCAGAAAATATATTTGAACTAGCTATACTTGAACGACGTGGATGACAACATCCAAAATATCGACTAAGTGTTTTTTGAAATGCTATACGAAAATCTTTATTATGAAAAGCATATAAAAATCTAAAAGACACAAAAAAAAAAAACAAATCAATTTTTATTCAAAAATATTGTTTAACTTACGGATTAATCATTGAATTAAAATAGCCAACCCAAAAAACGATATCTGCAAGAAGTGGCGCAATTTTCCAATTACAACGATTTGGTTCACATGCTGTATAACGAACAAAAAACGGAAGCCAACATATTACAAAAGCAACCATAATTGAACCTAAAGTTTTAACAGCACGACGTTCACGTCTTAAATGTTTCATTTGACTATTACGTGAATCAAGTAAACTACCAGGTAAATCAACAGATGTTTTTCGATCAATTTCTTTATCAAGACTATCTTGTTTTTTTTGACGACGAAATTTTTTTGTATGTCCATTACTTGTAATTGCTACTGTTAATTGTTTAGAAATATGTGATTGTTGTGCTGGATCAATAACTGTTTGATCCGAACTAGATTGTCGATGTGTTGTATTATAGAGTAATTGAGATGTATGTCGACGTTGTGCTACCCCACCCATTATTTGATATGCTTCACGTTCTTTTTTATCAGCTATTCGTATTAACATAGCATACATTATAATCATAATAGCACCGGGAACCCAAAATGAAAATGAAGATGATACAATAGCATATCCTTGATTAACACTAAATATACAACGACCATGAACATGTTTTAAACAATCGATTTTATGTCGTTGTTCACGTGTTGTATATAAACCGGTAAATATTGGTATAAACGAAAGTAATGCTGATAAAAACCAACAGAAAAAAATCATTATATAACGACGTCGTTCAGATGATGTACGTTCATGTTCAAATGGACGCACAATAGATAAATAACGATCAAGAGATATACAAGCTAAATGTATGATTGATGCTGTGGAAAATAAAACATCACATGAAAACCATAAACGACACATAAGCTAAAATAATTAAAAAAACAATGAGATTGTCATTACGAGAATTTTATGAATTGAAATATCTATTCTACAATCAAATGTTGACTTATTAGAATGGCAAAAGAAATATTTGTTATTGACCTTTTTTTCTTTTTATAACGAAAAGTATTTTGTTTTACTCATATATGCACATGTAGGTATCGTCAATAAAATGGTAAATATCTGTTTTTTTGTAATCGAAATGAAAATTGCACATAGAATAAACTTACGGGTCCAAACAACCATCGTCCATAGAGTAATTGTAATCCATAAAAAGTCATTGCCAATGTACTAACACCAACATCAGCAACTGCAAGAGAGGCAAGAAAAACATTGCCTGTAATACGTAATGAATGATAATGTTTAATAACATAAATGACAAGAGAATTTCCACATATAGCACAAATTGTTATCGGAACAACAAGTGCACCAGCAAATGCTCGGTAGCCAACAGAAAAATAATATAATGTCTCATCTTTTATTTCCGCTGTACAATTGTTTGTTGTTGTTTGATTATCTGTCTGTTGTACGGTTATTGTACTGTTCAAATATGAAGAAATACTGGTTGAATTTTCAGGAGCTGCATCAACAATCAGCACCAATTTGAATTGAACAATTAAAATAAGAGTTACAAGACAGATGAATGTCAACAATCGACTGATGTCAATATAAATACCGAGAAAACAAATAATCATGTGAAAATAAAACACTAATACGAATGATAATTAACGAATTTTCAGCGACACAAATAAAATCGCATTGATTAAATCAAAAAGTCTACTCTAAAAAGAAATACGAATATATATATATATATATATATGTGTGTATAGAATAAAACAGATTCAATTAATGATCTATGTATCTATTTAAAACTCAAGATTATCATAAATAGATAAGAAAGAAAGACGATAGATATCAGTTATTCTTTTACAGTTAACAAAATGATGGCTATATAAATTAATCAATAGAATGCAAACGAAATACATTTAAAGTATACTTGATTCTCTGTTATTTTTAAAAGGAAAGAAAATTATATTTACTTTGTTGAATAAATTTAAGTTATTTTTTATTATAAAGGTCACGTTAGCAATTATAACTCATGTATATATATATATAGATAACTGTAATTTCCGGACGAAATAAACGACGACAATAAGAGAAAAATAGAAATCATAATTATTCATCAATATATTTTTATTATCATCGTACAAACAATATGACATATTGATGTTCGGTTTTCTTTGTCAAAAAATTGTTTTTCTTCCTTTTCTTTTTTCTTCTTTCTTATCCCCAAAACAGCCGCATATATACAATCTCATAGTCCATCATGATGCTTTACCAACATCAGTTTTGTTTTTCAAAATAAATACTCTTCAATCGATATTATATACTTCTTTTCTTTCATTTTTCTTTTTACTTCTATCGATCTACACGCGCGCTATTTATAAATAGACACATACCTATTGACTGTCACCAAACTATTCTCTTATCATAACATTCTTTGTTATTAAATCATTACAGTTGCAATAAAACCATTTTTTATTAACTAGGATATTTTTAATAACTCCTATTTGATAATATTATCGAACTTTACGAATGAATGTATACATACCAGACACAAAAAAAAACCCATTCATTTATAGGAGAAAATAGTTAATTAAGAGTTATGCTCAATCACTAGTAGTCAATCAGTGAAAAGAACAACGTTGCTAATAATCATAACCAAATGATAATATGCACGCCTACATACTATTTTGAAAAGGTATGGATACTCTCGTTTGATATTGTCAAAATTAATTGAAAAAAAATATCTAATGTATAAGACAGAACGAATAATAATTCTATGGTGTACCGTGACTTTTCTTGTCTATTTTCATCGTTATATAGTTAACAACATATCATCAAACTTACTGCATATAATACTATATCAATGAAACTATCATCTGTTGTTAAAGAATTTCAACAATTGCTAAGAATGACATCTTGTCATTATTAACATCCCATAGCATAATATGGTATCATTTACGAAAGTAATCAGATGTCTTTTTTTTGAAATCGAAAAAGAATAAATAATCTAAAGACAGAAACATAAACGGGGAAGATTTACTATAAAATTCAAAAAAAAAATAAATAAATAAAATAAACGAGTATAGTAGAGAGAAAGTGTAAAAAAAGAAAAGAGTAAAAAATAGTGCCGATTAATTCTCTTTTCTCGTTTTCTCCAATCACACGAGTCTTGCGCATCGATGCGTTTTTCCTATTTCTTACACATCAATAACAACATCAGCAATCGTAGTAGCGAAAAAACCGATAATCATCACTTGTACCATTTTTCTGGTCGCACGATTAGCGTCAATTTATGCTTTCACACAAGAGATCCACTAAATATAGATAATATTAATCGTAGAAAAGAAATCATTACATCTGTTAAATATCAAGTATTATATTGAAGACATAACTATCAAAATCAGACTCAATCTGTCCAAATAAAAAAAACTGACTCTATGTACAAATATTGAATAGTAAATTATCGAAAAAGACTTAGTATTAACAATTGTTTGTTTTTAAGTTTCTCCTGTGGATGATTATTATAAATATTAATATGTTATAAAATATTAATAGATTATAAAAAAATATTTGCTGTTGTTAAGAAATTCCCTATCGTAGAGAAGAGCATACAAGCAAAAAAAAGAAAAGTATTCATCATTATGTTTTTCTTACTATTTCTATCAATAAATATATTTCTTTGCAAGAATAAATCATATAAATCCGTTCTATCTCTATCCTATTTTTTATTTTCTAAAGAAAATTGATCGATCATTTTTTTTTTCAGAGTTTTCCTTGAAAAATATAGGGTCGCACACAACGTTGGTTTATCTATTCTAGCGCTAAGTTAATAAATAAATAGTTGAAAAGAATTATTTTATACCAATTTTATTAGTTTTATTTGATAAAATGTCACACATATTTATGAGAAAAAAATATGATCGATTTTTAATATAATGATAAATATGTCATGAAATGAAGCAAGTAATAATTATGAAAAAATACAAAAAAAAACATTGACACAAACTTTTATATATAAACAAGAATATAAACTACTCACTTAGTTTGCTAGTTTTTTTTCTCTTCTTGTTCTTGTTCTTTTCTAACGCATTCTTAACATAAAATTTCTGATGATAATGAAAACAACGGACTGATGACAACTATACTTAGAATATCTTGACAATTGACTATGTTGTTTTCTAATTATTTTGAAAAAAACAGACGAATAAACGCAATTCTATATTAACGATTAACCTTTACGATAATATACTAACTAACGCACATTATCTATGTATTCGCATGTTTTGTCGTTTACTTGAATCCCAAAATGAGATATGTACCCTCGTTTACTTTGATTGATACGTAGAGAACAAACAAAAAAAGCTGGATATACGACAAACTTCCTCTACAATTTATCACAAATATACTGACGTTCCATATTGTATATGGTATATCAGTGTCTTATTTTATCTCACCCGTTCTATTTCTTGATATCATGATGTATATATGATGTTGTGTCATTGATAAGTCAATCAATCATTGAGTTTGTTATCGTTAAAAATAAGTTAATCATTGATGTGTTAGATCAATTCTGTGCATATATAAAGAAATACGATATTCATGTGTATGTACTAAGACTTAGGAAAATAAAGTAATAAAAAAAATAAAGAACATATGGCTAGTTGCCAATATTTCTGCCTTTCTTACTTTTTTAATTAATTATGAAACTCAAACGCATGAGTGAATTCACGTTTATATATATATATATATACATATATACACACACAAGTGCATCTTGTCAACAATACCGTACTGATAACAAAGATAGAGATAGAATAAAGAAGTCATCTATAAATAGAAAACGAGAGAGAGAGAGAAAGAACGACAAACGATGAGAATGCGATATCGATAAGGTAAATATTGTTTTCTTCTCTTTCTTTCTTTCTATATACAGAATTTATCGTCATCGTCTTTGATAATCGACCCTCGAGAACAACACGAGACATCTAGTCCAAAAAAAATCTCTTTATATATATATGACGTCATGTAATGAATGTATATCGGATGTGAGCTTATGTACATAAACATTCGATATATGAAATAAGGAGAAAAGTTGAGTTAGATGATAGAGAAATAATGTTTTACCAAAAGTGGATAACCAATCGAATAATAAAAATAAACATAACTAGACATATGAGCAAATCAAGTGATCTTTTCAAGAAACTTATAAAAATTCTCATCGATAAAAGGAAATAGACAGGAACGTTCACATTCACACGCACAAACATATGTCTCTACATAAAACAGAACGTTAAGCATAGAAGAGAGGAAAAAGAAACTAGTAAAATACTAATGTTGATTTTGTTGTTCTATATTTAGACGTATACGAACAATATTTTTACTAAATCAACACAAAGAAGTCATTCTAAAAACGATAGTTTTATATTTTCCTTTTTTTAACATTAATAATGACTGACAAACATCGATACTACTACTAGAAGAAGAAAAAACGAGTGTATAATACCATCGATATACTTAGTGTAGGCATGTGTAAGAAATATGTTTTTTGGACCAGACAAATATAATCGAAAGAAAGTTTTGCATCTAGACGAACAACGTGACGAATAAATATGAATGATAGACAAGTAATAATTGAATTATAAATAAGACTTAAGCTTAGTGTAAATGATTTGATTACGGATTGAACTATTCTCGTCAAAATATTTCTGTTCTAGACATACATATATGAAATCTAACAGAAAAAAAAAAGCGGGAAAAAATAAAGAGAGAGAGAGAAAAATAAAAGGAAGTACAAATAGATTGCAATTATATTTGTCGACAAAATAGTGATGATTGTCTAGTGCAGTCTTTAGTTATGATCTAGAAAGATATATAAATACTATTATATGATAAAATATTTTATTAGACTCGTCAAGATCAACAATAATTTTATATTATTCTAACTTTATCAATAGAGTATTTACAGATTTTTATGGATTCATAGTACCATATGAATGTAAAAAGAGAGAAAAAAACATCTTTAGATCTCTTGCTTTTGTTTAATAATATTACTAGAGAGTTGATCAAGAATGTTCTCTTTTTTTCTTCATGTATTTAATTCTCGAAAAACGATCCGATTACATGAACAATCTGTTTTCTCTACAATCATCTCTTCTTTCAATTCAAGATTTAATTCTTGACTAAACATGCTCGAACAATTCCACCTACCAGTTACATGATATAGACGTAAATACACTCATACACCTCATGTTGAGCGTTGTGTATGATGTTACGCATAGCTCAACAACAAGATGAAGAAGACGAAGAAACGAGAGAGAGAAAAAACCAAAGTAAAGATTAAAAAAGAAGACAGGAAATTGAATAAATGAATGAATACATAGTATGTTGAGAACAGATTTAGCTCAACACGACCAAGACGACGTATCTCATCAATCTCGAAGTCCTAATATCCTGTTCATTATAATATTTAAATAAATGAATATAAGAAGAAGAAGAAAAAATCCATAAAGTATTAGAAGAGTATTATTTTCCTCTAATACAACAATAAATATATACTAAATTCAAGATACTCAAGAAGTATTTATGCACTCAGTGTACTAACAAAACGATACTCAGGGTTAAAAAACTCAATGATTTACAAATAGTAAGACAGATGTTACACTATTACTATTATTGATCAATCATTGCTAAAATAAAAAAAAAAAGAATGATCGTTCTATGTTTAGTGCATGTTCGAAATGAATCAATTACATGATTATTTATCTAACCTAATCGATTATACTTGCTTAATAATTGTAATATAGTCTCCTGAAGTACACTTGACATTCGCTCTTTTACCAATAAACTAGTAAAAACAAAACGAGAGATTTAATCTAAAACAACGAATAATAATTAAATGAATAAAATTTAAAATTCATGATTATTTTCGTTCTAATCTTTTACAAAAACTTTCTTACCCATGAAGAAAAAAATCATATAAAATACAAATCATATGTTCTATACGATCACACAATTAACAATTCCTAAGGGCATTCACTTACTTATCATGCTTTTGTCATTTATATATATATATATATATAGGACTAGTTGTTTTTTTTTTAAAAAACATCCGACTATATATGTTTTTGTCTTTTCTCTTGGTCCGCTAGTCAACGAAACAATATGACAATGAGAATTGATTTACATGAATTTATTTATAAAGAACAACTTTATTTATGATTGTTAGATATGAAGAGAATAAAAATGTTTTTCTCTCGTTTATTTCTACAGTTAATAATCATGCTTATACTGTATTATACTCGATAACATCGTAAACCAAAAATAATGAATCGTAAAGTTGTTATTTACAAACTCCGTAATACATATATATTCAGACAGATTCAGCGTTAAAAATATATGAATAAAAACTAATTTCTTATATTCCAAAAATAAATCTACTTCGAACGATTCGATTGATTACACCGAATAAAACACACGCTGATTCTTCTATAAAGATACAGGGCATGTTGACATTTCTTATTGGAAAAATCAATATAAAAAAGGTCGATAATGAAGAAAAACATATATATATATACGAGAATATAATTTAATTTTCCTTTTTTGGCGAGTTCGATTACCATCATAAAATCTCAAAAAAAACGAGATATAAATAACAATGGTTTAGGATATAAATATACAAAAAGGATTTACAAGCCCTTGATATTTTTTCTCAATCTAATCATAACAAATCTGATATTAGTACATTGACGTGTACAACGAAAATTTGTCTCTATACAGATAAAGTTGATTATGACGGCTGTAGTGAAAAGAAAAACTTCGAAGTAAGTAATTATAGAAAACGATATATTATACCGGTAAATTATAGAATTAGTTATTATGATTGATTTAATAGAAATTTGCGGCATTTTTTATATTAACATACTCAATAGACTAATAATGATCGTAGAATTTTTCGATCGCTTGAGAGTTTTGAGTAAAACGGTATGTCATATTAAATATTCAAGACATGATTTTATATTGAAAGAAAATTTAGAAATTTACCTTTTATATCCGAAAAGAGAATTTCAACGTCAATAGAATTCTTATTTTCATCATATTTATAAATAAATGTCAATTGTAACTAGAACAAAGATGTTATACACTATTTATAGAAACAAAAGTTTCATGAAGTAGATTATTAATATTATATTTCGTCTAGACAAATCAATTCCTATGATTACTTAAGTCACACCATATACACCAATATCAATTTAGACTTACCTGTTGATTCTAAAATTCATATAAATAGAAAAAGGTTTAATCAATATTTTTGTTTTCTAACTAAATCATAATTTTAACGTTAATGCGAACTAACAATTTATATAATAGACTAATATGAGAGTATGAAGACTTTGATTTCCTTTGTATTACGTTTCACTAAATGGGAATAGAATCATATTAATTCACATGATTTCCCATGATATTTTAAGGATTTATGGAAAAAAGATTTTTTTGAAAATATCAATACATTAAACATCTGCTAATAATGATGATGTGTATATATCAATACAAAACTTTCCCTCATTTTTTTTCTTCGTACATATAAAAACGTCATTGAGTAGTCTATAAAACAATTACAACACTCTTCATCATTTTCAAGAGTATTAAAAGAAAACCATCGTTTATATTCTTATCATATCATATTTTCATAGTAAATAGAATACTAAACTATCCCTCTTGCATTTTTTTTCTCTCTAAAGATTTCGATGCTTAACATATAATAAAATTATCTAGTTCTATACTTAAATAAGTTACTTGTAAAGATAAACAAATATTCTCATATATACCTAAAGATTATTTATAGAATAATATATAAAAAAAGAAATAAGTTGTTGTTTTTTTTTTTACAAAAAAATTCTTTTGCTAAGAGGAGTTCTATTAGCATGTACTCCTACGCAAATCATGCGTACATTTAATGGTAAATACGTTTTTCCAATTAAATTTTTTATGTTGACGTGCATATTTGATTCGTTGTTCATCATAATTGGATTTCTCTTCGACGTCGTCATCGTCATCAGAATCTAAAATTGACTTTGTAGTCTTGCACATGATATTTTTACAATTCATTACTACGATAGATAATCGTAATAATTCAATATTCTCATGTTGCTCAACTGATTGTCATGTACTTGAATCATGATATCGAGAAGTTATATATAAATAATGTACAACAGATTATTTTATATCATGACACGTTTTTTTTATGTAACTAAAAGTACATATCTGAACTTCGGATTGCAAAGTATAACAAAAAAAATTGATAGTATTAAATGAATTGTTTATAGTTTAGTTATGAAAACGGTCTGAGCGCGAACGCAGAGACGCTGCTAACAAATTAACCTCTCTCTTCGCCCCGATGTGGGGCGAAAGCAGGATTTAGTTTTCAGCTGAGTGCAATGCCGAAACCTCGTCCTGGATGCTCAGTATCAATGATCACTGAGACAATCAGAGGAAAGTAAGTATGAGTTTATTTATTACTATTCACTTCATTTATATAGATTGTCACACGGCAAAACACGGCGATGAATGAATGAGAGACATATGAGAGAAAGAACAAATTGATGATGACTCATTCTTTAAAAAAACACATGTGAATCATTCCTTTAAAATAAAAGAAAAATAATTAACAAAAATATTTTATGTTCAATTTGAAACTAAAAATTAAAGAGAAAAGATCTACTCAGTTAAATATATATTTGAAACTATTTCAAAAGAAAATTGCCATAATTTTTATTATGTAATAATTAAATATATATCAAACTGTTGTAGAAACTTATTTATTTTGCAATAAATATGATCAGATGATGAACAATTTAGATATCGAATAAAAAAAGAAACAGTTAATTGAATTATAATTGAATATATACTTAATATGAAGTGTCGCTGTAACTGCAGTTTGATTGTTTTAATGTTGTTACTGATGGATACTGCTATTCGTGAAGTGTGATATCAGGTCCACCAATCGTAATCTTAGTGGACTATTTTTAGTTTTATTTTATTATCTATGTAGACTTAGATTATATAGAACTGAATCAGTTCAGATGAGAACATGTTAAAGACCTGATGTATCCATATTCAAATTGCTAAAGACTGAACAGTCAAATTTGTGTATTTAAATACATTTTCCAACTTCATTCTTTCCTCGTGTAAAAAAAACATTTTATCTTTTCGTATTCAAATCATAACGCTTTGAGGTTAAGACGACTTTATCCCTATATTCGTATTAAACTCAAAGTTCATTTTGATTTTATTTCATATTTTAGATACTTGAAAAAAAAACATTTAATGTGGTCGTACATAAATTTATTCAGGTATTATTTAGTAACAATTATGGAAATAGTACATGTTTGTATCCAAGCTCTTAGTCATTATATATTTTCAACAACGGAAAAAAATATTCGAAATGAAGTAGTACTTATTACAGGTTCTGGTCGAGGACTAGGTATATCAATCATTATTTAAATCTATTCTTTTTTTATCTTGTATCCATCTATCTAGGCCAACAAATGGCTATTTTATTTGCTAAACGTGGTGCTATTGTTGTTTTATGTGATAGTCCTGATATTGGTAATTCTGAAACATTAGAGTTAATATCTTCAATAAATAATGAAAAACGTGTACATGCTTATACATGTGATATTGGTAATCGAGTTGAAGTTAAATTACTTGTTGAAAGAATTCAAACTGAAGTTGGGAATATTACTATGTTAGTCAATAATGGTTTGTCAAATTTTATAAATTTTTTTTAAATAAATAAATTTATGATTATTTTTAGCAACTGTATTAACATCAAATTCAATTTTAGACATGTCCGAAGATGAATTTTCACGTTCTTTAAATGCAAATTTATTTTCAGCTTATTGGGTAAATTTAATACACATATTATTTAATATATAATTTCTATATAAAAATTTGCAGTTAATTCGTCAAATACTTCCCTCTATGATGAGACGTAATCATGGGCATATAATAACAATGCTTGGTTCAACAGCCGTATTTGGTTTAGGAAATTTTTCCGCTGTATGTACAGCTAAATCTGGTCTTGTTGGTCTTATGGAAAGTATAGATCATGAATTAACATTAGGAGGTTATGATGGTATATATACAACAGCAGCAGTATCTCATTATTTAACAACACATCTATTTCAATTATCTAAAACATGTTTTAATCCAGTTATTCCACCACTTACATTAGATTATGCGGCAAAAAAAATTATGCATGCTATTTTGGTTAGTTTTAAACTTCTTTTTAATACTTATAATGAATTATTTTAAACTTAGATTAATCGAAAATTTGTATGTGTACCACGTCTTTATTATTTAATACCTTTTGTTAAAGGTATTTTACCAGCACGTGCATTTCTTATTATTCTTAATACATTGGTTAATCCAAAAATACCGATTTATACTCAACATGAATTATCTAGTAAACATAATTTAACATCATCGACACAGCATATACCACGAAAACGTAGTCATATGAGTGCTTGTCAATAGATGATTATGTTATTTTCTCTTTATGGAATATAATTCTTTTTATAAACTGTGATAGACTATTTGATAATATTTGTAACTGTCTCGACAAAAAAAAAGAAAAGAGACTTGATTGATATTTTTGTTGTCCGGTGTTTGTTTTTCTTCTTGAAGTATAACGATTGTTTGTAGTTTATGAATTTTGAATGATATATAACATTAAACATCTAGTAAAGATAAATTCTTAATTTAATCAATTCATTCGTAGAAATTAGAAAAAAAATATAAAGAATATTGATTCATTCATAAGGAAATAGTAAACAAAAAATAGCATCATGTATTATTTATATTTTAGAATTAAATACAACAAGTTAATGCATAGAAAAATCATCGCTATTTGATAAGCTTCTTAAAGAGTTTCTCTTCAGTTCGTTTACTATTTTGATAAGCAATATCTAAGATAAAGTTATATGATAAATTTTTCCGACATAATATGTCTCATCTACAAAGAAGACTTGCTGGTGTACAACTGGACTAACAAATACTATTAAATATAACCAGTGATTTATCTAGAGGAAGGACAGAGATGGGGGCGCCCTCCCGGA
>CAJNOI010001067.1:0-19900 GCA_905250115.1 Adineta steineri | reverse complement strand
CGTGAAGGAACTGGTCGTACGGATGAAGTAGTACTTGATATATTAGAATTAGACATCTAAAAAAAACAAACACAACAAAAGAAAAACTTAATTTAAACACGTCGCATTTTTTTAGGTCGCTGTAATCCAACATGTAATGTTGGAATACTCGTATTATCAGTTATAGTAACAATATCAATGCCAGCTAATTGTAAACCTTTTATTGCCATTAAACGTCCTGGACCAGTACCTTTAACAACAACTCGTACATGTTTCATATTACGTCGTGATAAATTATTTCCCATATGTATTCCAACAGCTTGTGCTGCTGTTGTTGTACCTTTTTTTGCATTATGAAAACCAACAACACCACATGATGTACGAAAAATTTGTTGACCTGTACAATCACTAACATCTACAATTGTGTTATTTCGTGTACATTTCATATGAACAATTGGTAAATCTTCATATTTCATTTGTGGAACTTCGGGATTATTTGTATCACCAATTAATTTTTCAAAATCTGTTTCACGAACTTGACCAGAACCACCATAATATTTATCAACATCAATACTTAATGGTGTTTGAATATTTTCTGGATGTAAATTTACTTCACGTACAGTTCCTTCACGTATATCTGTGTGTGAACGTTTATATTGAATAGATGTAAAAGATAACGTACGAAGAGATTGTTGTATTGTTGATATTGATAATGGAACAAAACGAGAAAACAGATGATTTAGCATCTGAAAGAAAATATATGAAATAATAATAACAACGTGTTGTGTAACGATTATATTATCTGAATATTCTAATCTAAGAATAAAAAACAAACGAAAAATATTTTTATGACAAAATTTTGTCGCTTTTATTTTCTAATGGTTCATTCGTTTTATTTAATCCTAATTGAAAATAATGTAATTTTTCTTGATATTTATCTGGTGGATAATGCATTTTCGGTGATGTATATCTTACATCACGTTCATGTTCATCATAATTAATACCATCAATTGAATCTCGCGTTATTTGTGTTTGATTATTTTCACGTTGTTCAAATTCAATATTTGAATCAATTAAACCACGATAAAAATATTGTAAACGTGAAGAATTTTCATATCGTTTATCATATGGATGTCCGAAATATATTTTTGTTATTCCACATTCTTCAGCACGTTGTGCTAATATTAATGCAAGATTATAAGCAACTGAACGATCTTTACATGTCGCTAAATGTTTTCGTATACCCCATTCTGATGTTGAAACTTGTACACAGATATTTCCCGTATAATAATGATCAATTTGTGCAGTTAAATGTCTACCAGATGAGAGAAGTTTTGCACGATGTAAATAATCTTTTGGTGGATATTGTAATGACCAACCAGTTGCACGCCATTGTAAATTTTGCCATTCAAGTGTACGTGGATTACGATTAAGTAAACGTGATGATATAGTATAAGAACTATTTTCTGTTGAAGTTGAAAGAAATCGACGAAAAATAATATTCATCTAGAAATATATATATATATCTGATTTGTGAAAATAATAGATGAATTCTTTCAGTTCTAGTTTTTTTTTTATAATAACTTCTTAAAACAAAATTTATCGATATATAAACAAACAAACAGAAGAGAAAAAAAAACACATCGAACTGTGATATAAAATAAAAAATAAACCAACAAGAGAGATTAACGATGTTTTTTTATATTATGATTGAGCTTTGTTGTTTAAAGGTGAATTTGAATCTTTTAAAGGATTTTTTAATAAACGATTGCCAACACGAATAAATGGATTATTTAATGGATTAAATTGTGGATCATTAATACGATCGAAATTTTCATTATTATCACCACGTGTTAAATGATATAATACTGTTAAAATTGTTAGAAAAATAAATAGAACAACTAATATCATATAAATTGTAAAACGAGTACGTGATATTTGTGTACGATTACTAGTTAAAGCACCTTTACGATTCGTTGATTGCTGTGAACGTAACCATCGTGCTAACCATGTAAAAATACTTCGACGTTTATATTTATCTTCTTCATCGGAATCCATTTGTAATGGCTAAAAATATAAATAATCATTAATAAAAAAAAGTCATAGAAATAAAACTGAACATACTCTTGTTGTTAATACTGTTGTTCCTTGTATCATATCGATAGATCTATGATGTGGATGATGTGATAATCCACTTGATTGTTTACTATTATTGCCACTATTAGTTGGATTAACAATTACATAACCATTATTTTCTGTTTCAGTTAATAATTGATGTTGTTTATCTTGATTTAAAGTTAAATCATTTACTGATAACATAGGTAATCTATTTGCCCAATTCACTGTCGCTAATTTAGCTCGTACTTGATCAGCAACAGGTGAAACAAGGTTTGCTGGTGGAAATACACATGTATGACAAGTTGGACATGTGTATCCATCAGGTGCTGTATGATTTGGAAATGAATGAAAATATGCATTTAAACATGACCAATGAAATAAATCATAACAAATCAGACGTATCATTTCTTCATCATCACTATCATTTAATGATCGTTGACATAGAGCACAATTAGGATTAAAATCATTATCTTGTAACCAAGATACATATGAACGTACAATACAATGTGGATGTTCACTAACAAGACACGATTCACAAACATTAACATGATGTTTAAAACAAAATAAAGTAGACACTTTGCGTTGAGGACATTTGCAAAGGCCCATTTTATGACTAAAGATAAAAAAAAAATGATGATTTAACACAAACGTGACAGACACATTGTTGTTGGATGGAAATGGGTATTTATTGGATTAGAGATAAACCAATGATAAAATATTTTGAAAAGAAATCATTGAAAATTTTATTAAAATTAATTTTTTTTAAAAATATTTTTTATTATAAATAAATTATCCAATCAATTTATTTTATTCGTAACATTTACAAATGACTCATTATCAGTAACAATGACAAATCAAAACATCGATTTTTAGATCGTCTTATTAATAAATAAAGATTTTCAAACGTAGTTTACAAAGCCACAGCTACAAATGGCATTGGAAGTAACACGTTTTTGGTTGAAAGAAGTATGCATTAAACGTTGGTATATATTTCCATTCGTTGCTTATTCATTATTTGTTCAAAAACATGAAAATCTTCGACAAGATTATTTCCGTAATCGAAGTCAATTAGTTGGTGGAATGAAAAAACCAAACTGGTGAAAAATGAAATACACAAAAAACAGTTTTTCCCATTATTTTCCCCATTTTTTCTGCTTCCTTAATAGATAGAACATTTGTATACTTGAACGTTTTTTTTTAAAACAAATAGATGTATTTATATCGAAATGATTTATTGTTTTTTTGAAATAATCTTCAAGACAATTTAGATATTATGAAACTAATCTAAGGAGATTATGCCAAATGGTTTTATTCAAACTATTGATTATTGTAAATAATGAAGAGTAGAGTGATCACTTATGCTCTCTCATATTTTTTCTTAAGTGTTTATATATATCTTCATATTAACTGTCATCCATAAGATTCAAGGAAAATATTAATTATTTAATATATTAAAATATCTGTGAAATTGATTATGTCTAATGTGTTTTTCAAATTTACAGATAACTTTGATAGGAGAAGTCATTGAAAAATTGATAATATGCACTTGTTAGATATTACCATTGAATTTCAAAACACAGAGCTTTTATTCTATTCAAAAAAAAAAAAAGATCGGTACAAACGTAGGGATAAATCAATAGAAACAATAAAACGTTTCTACAATAAAACTAAAGGAAGGAAAACAGGACGTTGCGTATTATGTTGATTTAATCGATTAATATCGTGAGATCAATCATTTCCTTGCTAGATTATTCTATGGACGATGTGTAGGACAAAAATAGAATTCCAAACAGAAGTGAAGTTTATCAACGTTTTTTCTGTTTGGTATTACCACTACCGCCACTACCAATTCGTTCTTCATGGGTATCTCGTCGACCAACATCATGTTTTGGTAGATGGCCTTTAGCTTCTTTATCTTTAACAGCTGCAATCGTATCTTGTTGAAGTTTAGACACATCTTTCTTGAGATCACCTTGTTTTTTAGCATGTTGTTTTTCACCTTTAACAATGGCTTCTATAGAAAATAACATGTATAGATATATACATATTGGGTTTTTTTTTTAATTATTTTCTGTATTTACCACTATCGGAAGCTACTGTATCTAACCATCGTTTTTCTTTGCCTGTTTTAAGATCAGCTGCTGCTTTCTCTTCAGCTTTTGATTTTGTATGATCACCATCGCCTAATCGTAGTACACTAGTACTTATTAGACGAAGTGATGTTATATTTTGATGATGAGTAATAGTAGAGATAAATCGAGTTAACATGTTTCTTTTTAGTTCGACAACGTTTTTTATGAATAATAGAAAGAAGAATTCCCATGGTCGCCATTCAAACTCATTTTCATGATTAACCAATAAAGTTCGTTGTTTTTGACAATATTAAAATAATTTATTCTTGGTAAATATTTATTTCTATAAGAAAAGTATACTTTTTAAAAATTAATAAAATATTATTTTGGTAATTAATATATGATCGTTACCTATTGGTTGATCTAATCCCCCAATAAAGAATTAATCTTGACGGAAGCACGCACACAATTATTTTTTCCATCAACGTTCGTCTTAGCTTGTTTGCCACGAGTAGTTTTTTCTTATTCTCTCTCTTTCACTTTCTCTCTCTTTCGTCGATCGTACTAGAGCAATATATAATGTAATCAATTCAATTAGTTCATTCCAAAAAAAAAGCAAGACGGAAGCAAAGAAAAGAAAAATATTGATCGATATGTGTTTTTTTTTGTCGTTTTAAACTAAAAGTTGTTATTCAATATAGGGCGCTAACTTTTTAATGTAGAAGTAAAAAAACAAGTGATATAATTTTTAGATTTGTCAACCGTTGACTTATTCAAGAAGTATAGGAAAAGAAAGAATTCTAAAAAAAAAAATTAAGGTTATTTTTTATATTTTTCTTCTAGATCACTTCGTCTACGGTTATTCATTGTCGTGTTTTTTTTCATTCTATGTTTATCACACAAGAATTTCTACTAACATCAATCATCATGAAATAAATCCAGTGAGACATTAGACAAATGAATCGAACTCAGTTAGCTAAACCTAAAAACGATAATAAAAAGATATTTATTATATTTATGTTTTATATATATATAGAAATACTACTGAACCTGTTTCGAAACAATCATCAATAGCAAGTATTTCATCGAATATACCTTTATTGGCTATGAATACAGACAATGATGCAACACAATCATTAATTAATACAACGACAGATGTAGAAAGTCTCTTAAATCCATTTAAAAGGAATCCAAGTAGGAATTTTTTTCCAATACAAAAAAAAAGATCAATATTTCTAAAATTGAATATTTAGCTCGTGATTCTAAACGTGGGCGAGCATTAGTGCAACCAAAAGGAACAATACCTTATACAGTATGTAGATTGATATTAAACCTAGAAAATTTTATTTATAATTGAATATATATATTTAGATTGGTAATTATGATACATTAGAAAAAATTGCTCTTCAGTTTAATTTAACACCGTCCGAATTACTTCAGCTCAATAAATTGAATACACGGATTGTCTTTCCTGGACAAGTATGTTTTCATGTTTTTGTTCTATCAGATTTTGACTGTCATGTATTTCAACAAGACAATTCTTTGACTATAAATTCCCTAATGTATGTCAAATCATTGGCAAATTTCTTTTCAGTATTTTGATAATAGTAGATTAGAAAAATGAAAAAATATGTTCGTAGAACATCTGATAGTATTCTACAACCAATGAATTTAGAGGATAATATAATTAATAGAATCATTCAAGACTTTCGATTCGACGAATTTATGAGTAATTCCATTGAGATTATATGAGATCCGACTATGTGATCAATTGTCATGAGAATTCTTGTTGTGAACTGTCATACCTTATAAGATCATTCAAACTTAATGTATAGTTTCATATATTAAATTTATAGATACTCTATGTACCTGATGCGCCTTATTCGAATACAATTGTTGAAGAAAAACAACAACCAACTCCAACTGTTCCGATAATAACACCATCATCATCAAAACCTAAAGATGGAGATACATTCATTGTTCATACTGATCGTCGTTTATCAAGTGGATCATCTCCTCCAAGTAGTCAACAAGATGCTGGAGCTATGGTTTGGTCAATGTCTCGTCAATCAACAGCTAAACCTGGTCGTGCACAACGATTAAAAAGTGAAGCGAGTACAGAAAGTGATTCATCATCATCACGAACTATTGAAGAACGTTTAAAAACACATAAAGAAGATAATACTAAACAAGTAAAACAATTACAAAAAACATTTTCAATGGAAGAAAATCATCAATTAGATGAAGAATGTTTACAACGTTTTATTAAAGTTAATGTTCGATTGATGACTGATGATCATGTAAGTTTAAAAAAACAACAACAACAACAATAATTTTTATAATCAGATTTTCTTCTCTATACAAAATCTTAAGTATTTATGCATGATGTATTCAACCATATATTTTTAATAATTAATAAGATAGATGAAAAATTTCTAGGACTATACTTCTTTTTTTTTTCAACAATGCACTGATCGAATATGTGATTGTAATAAAGTCTTTATAGATTAATTCATCAATTTGATTTTCGAAAAATTATTCTATTCTATCAAGCTTTTAGTGAAATTCCGATGGGAATTAAGTATGAAACATGATGTAAATATTTTGCTTATAATCAAGAACGTTTTTGTTATGTCTAGAAATATTTTTTTTAACACCTCTTAAAATATTGTTGAAATAAATATTTATCAATCAAATTTTTTTCAATAATAAGAAATAATTTTAGTGCATGTATTATTAATTCTCGCATGTGAGATTGTCCAAGGATCGTATAATCAATCTTAAGGAAGAGAAATTGATTAGTTGTTGATTGTGCTAATGATCTCGATTCATCGATGAAAAATAATTGTAGAGGAAATTGTAGAAATAAAATTAGAACTATCGTGAAGGACTTGAGATTAGAAAGAAAAGGAAATATTAAGATTATTAAATCGTATTTATAATAGGTCTTAGTTCGATTTAAACATAAGAAAAACTTTCTTCAATAACTCTTAAATTATTTATATATCTTTTTCATTTCAGAAAAGCGTTGGTGGTACTCTTCTTGTTACGCCAAATGCAGTTATGTTTGATCCCGATGTTCTCGATTCATTAGTTAAAGAACATGGTATTGATAAATATGGCTTAATAATTCGGTTTGTTCATTTATCAATTTAACTCTTCGTTATTGTTTTGTTTTTCAGCATGGATTTACTTGCTGGTATTGCCTTATATGAAGATATTGCAATGTATGAACATGAAGCGAATTTACGGTAAGAAATATCATAAATTAATTTAGAAAAATGAATCTTTATTTTCATAGAGATGAAGAAAAACGAAAAATGTGTCATTCATCAAGTATAAAAAATATTCATCAATGTTCAACAACTTCAATGAATAACGATGAAGAACAAGTACATGATTTAATGTCATCATTATTAGATAAAATTGATAAAGAATTCAATTCATCAATTGATACAAGTCGAATGTTATTTAATGCTTCCTCAGCTAATCAACGTCGTATATCAACGGATAACGAAGATCTATTCTATTCACTTGACGGTGTTAAACATTCCAGTGGAATATTAATTAATGACAAAGATATTCCATCATGTAAGTCCTATCCTATAAAAATAAAGAATAGACCGAGGGGGAAACAGCAGAGACTTCATGCATGAAGTCTTACGAAATCTCACGAAGTCTTCTAGAATTTCTATGATGCATTTATTTCCCGGGGAGACGAGGGGGAAAAAATAGAGGCTTCATATATGAAGTCCTGGAAGTCTTATGAACTCTCTTGAAATCTGTGGAGTCCTTTGAAGTCTCTTGTAGTCTGTAGAAGTCTTTTAAATCTTGAAGTCTTGAAGTCTGCTGTTTTCCCCTAGGAATAGATTTTAAAATAAAATAATTTTTTTATTTTCTAGCTACTTATCAATTAGAAAATTGTATACCAAATGATGAATTTAATAGACGTTTCGGTGAAATTGATAGTAAGAAAAAAATATTTATTTAGAAAAATATAAAATACTTTTTCTTTTTTTTTTTTAAATATAGAATTACTACAAAAACAACATGAAATATATGTTACACCACATCCAATTGAAATTCCATATTATTTATGTATAAAAACAAGTAGAATTGCAAATAATGTTATGCCTGTATATGAACGATCAAATAAGAAAATGTTCGATGAAGTTTATGGAAAAAAAGAACTTGAATATGAATATTGGTTTTCTGTTCCAAAAGAAAAGTAAGAATTTTGTCTCTAGAAAACAGCAGAACTATTTTTTTTTGTGCGTGGGAGTTCTATTAATTTTGCATTAAAACTAGTAGCGGCAGTGATGAATAAGGAACAATGCGAGCCATCTTGAGAGTGTAGATATATTAATAAGTCTACCAACTCTAAAATAACGATTACATTTGCCAGACGATGTAGGTTTGACAACTAAATAAATTACTATTTATAGAATCTCATTTTCAGTGCACTGATATTAAGTTCAATTCTGATCAAATGTCACCGATAATAATTATATAGATTTTTAAATTCTAAACTAAATCGAAGCTTTTTTTTCTCTATTTAGTTCTTTTATTTTAACTAGTACTAAACGACATGCTAGAATATTGACTCTTAAAAGTCACTTGAAAATGAATTAAGATAAATTGTTACTAAATATAGCTACGATATCGAATGTCTCAAGAAGACATTAACATATTAATTGAGGCGTGTATAGTTCAAATTTCAATTAGAATCAAAGTCATCATCATCAAAAAAAGGAAAAGAAAAGAACAGATCTTGATGAGTTATAGAATTTACAGTAAACTCAATTGAATGTGAATAGTACATACAATAATATAGAAGCTCCTCAATATTTCTTTTTATTTTTGATCGAATCATTAAGATATGCCCTATAGAGGAATTATAAAAAAAATTAGTTAGATCTTAATCTTTTAGAAAATCGAAGTGCATAAATAATCTATTTATATCTTATCTATATATATATTTTTAGAATTGATCATTTGTATGCATTTTTTCTTCGTTGGAGTCCTGAACGTGCATTAGATCCATATTTTGATGACGATCATCCGGATAATAGTAATACTTCATTAAATCAAGTCAATCGTCATGTATCTAATAGCCAATCAAAACAAAATGAAATCTCATCTGGCAAAGGTTTTGTTTTATTAGCAAATGATGATCCGGAATTAACAGATGATTATGTATCTTCTAATAATAAAAATAATAATAGTTCTAAATCACATGCAACATCAGATAGTACAACATCGACAAAAAAGCAACATTATTTAAAACGACAAAATACATTATTGAAAGAATGGGAGGTAAGAAATAAAAAAATACTCTTTTTATTTTCTATATTAGACATACGGATATTTGCTTGAATGATTCCATTAAAAATACATTTGATCTTTTTCGAACTAGATACGTACATAAATTTTCTATTATAATCAACCAGACATCTTTTGTTTTTAATATCACGTCAAATCCATAATTTTAATATTAACTGCAGTTTTTCATTATATATAAAAAGATTATTTTTCTTAACAAGGACATTTCTATCAAGGGGTGTAATCAATTTATCTTAGTTTTCTGAATCACTAGTATTTAATGCTTAGAAGAAAACATTTTTTTTATCACATTGGCATAGAAAAAAAAGAAAGAAGTAATCATCCGTTACAATGTCATTCTATTATATTCAAAAAAGATTATAATCAAACAGCAGACAGTAAAACCTAATAATTACTAAAATGTCTTCTGAAAACTATTTATTATCTTCTTAACCAAAAGTTTCTTCTCATTAAATGAAAAACTGAATTATGTTTGTATATAACATCATTCATATGATCTTCGTCTTTTCTTTTTCAACACAATTATATGTTTTTTTTTATAATGCAGTTTGTCGATGAAATCGTGACAGAAGAATAACACAGAAATTCTATCCACAGGATTGGTGGAATTTTAAGACGAGAGAAATACAACTATCTTTTCTCTCATATTTTTTTTTCTTTTCTTTTTTTTATAACTATACTAATATAAGCATTAACTAAGAAATATAATTATGATGCGTACTCTATCTAAAGTTTTATCGAATACTTCATGTTCTTCTAATGAATCTACTCCACATCCATCATCACCATTTAATTCACGTCGTTTTACATTTCATTCTATAACTACACGTTTATCTGATTCAAAAAAAGATTTTCTCGATCAAATTCCTCATCATCAAGAACAATTATTACATTTAAAAAAACGTGCGAAAAGTCTTTTACCATCATCAGTACTCAATCAACTAACATCAGATAGACGAAATAGTTCGACAGCGGTATGAAAAAAATAAAATAAAAATACACATTTAATTAATATATACATCATAGCGGAAAAACACGGAACGGAAATTTAAAATTATCTATTTAGATCATCAGTGTTGATGAAATTTATCGACGTATAAATGCAACACATGCAAATCCGACACATACACCTGATATTGGTATACCGCCACCTAAACTTCTTCAACCATCTACACTTGTTGACGAAGAACAATCTAAACAAGTATTAAAAATACAAAATCGACTCTATGCATACATATATTATTGTTTTTATTTTCATATTGAAAGATTTTACTTGAATTACCAGCACGTGTACATGGTCTTAATTGGAATATGATATTTAGTACAGAAACAAATGGATTTAGTTTAAATCAACTTTATCGTCGATCAATGGAAGTTGATTCAGATGCACCTGCTCTACTTATTGTTAAAGATGTCGAACAAAATGTAAAGAAAAATATTGAAATCTTTTGTATGTTATAGGAATTGTGTTTTTTTTGTTTTTCAATTAGATGTTTGGTGCCTATATATCACAACAATTAATGATTAGTGAAGGTTTTTATGGAACTGGAGAATCATTTCTTTTTACTTTTTATCCAAAATTTCAAGTAGGTTAAATTGTTTTGATCGAAGAAAATCTCTATTTATAAATATTAATGATGTGATTATAGATCGTTACAAATGAGTGCAGAAATTTTCGAATTTCTCTGCGTAAATTGATGTCTTAATTTATTTCATAAACTAATACAAAAGAAAATTGATATTTTTCTATTTATAATGAAATACTATTCAGATGAATATAAAGTGTTCTTCTTCGTTTGAATATTAAGATCTTCTTTTTTTACAAGAAATCGCGTGTTTTGTTAAAAATAAAAATATATATAGATGTTTGAGATTATTAGACTCTTGTGTCTAGTTCGGAAGGATGTAATAATTCTCTAGGGAATACAAGAGATTTAAAATGAGATTTCTCATGCTATATAACATACTATTATCCTTTAGGTATTTCATTGGACTGGTAATAATCAATTTTTTGTCAAAGGTGATGTTAAAACACTTGGAATTGGTAGTGGAGAGTATGTTGAAGAAATATTTCTTTTCTCTTCTTTTTTAATAAATCAATTTTCTAGAGGTACATATGGTTTATGGCTTGATGCTGATTTATATCATGGTCGTACATGTCCAAGTAAAACATTTAATAATGTTCGATTATCATCGAAAGAAGATTTTATAATTGCAAGTGTTGAAGTTTGGACATTTATTGATTAGATATTCAACTAACCTGATTATGTTAGAAACAGTAGTTTCTTCTTCTTCTTCTTCTTTTCTTTGTGTTTATTTCTTGTGTTTTATCTTTTTCAATCTCTTTTATTGAACTAATGATTACGAAGACAGTATCTTTGTGCATATGTATCTGTATATATATATAATTATTAATGGAGAAAAAAAAGAATTTTTCCCGGTCATTTGGTTTCCGTTTGAAAAAAAAAGAACTTTTACATGATTGCAATAAATTAAAGAACATATGTGAAAAAATAGAATATTTTTCAATTTTGTTTCCTATTGTACTAATCTTGACATTCATTTTTGAAATATAACTAATAATATTTATTATAAATAAACAAATGTATTTAAAAAAAAATCTGTCTGGCAGAGATACATGTCAATTACTTTTCTATGAGGTTAGACGGTAAAATATTCTTATTTTGTTACATTTGATGGGTGTCATGTTAAATATATGACGTACTCTTCATCTACTGTCTCATGTGAATTTTATCATATAAATATTTAAACATTCATTGAGAAAGAACTCTTAACAAGATGCATACTTTTTGAAATTTTACTTGAATAAGATTTCAAAATATGTTTATAATTATTTTTCTCTTATCAGCATTACATTAGTTTAAAACAACGTGTTCTATTACCTTGATGAGTCAATATTATCATGTTATGTTAAAGAACAGTTAATGTTTTATTTTTAAAGTCTTATCATGCAATGTTTACATGATTAATTTTATAAAATATGTATTGAATAAAAACATGGTATTTTATCATTTATTAATTTCATAGATTCACTAAAAATTTATCATAAATTAATGTTTGAAACATTTAATAGATTTAAATAAATGATGAGTCATAGTCTAATTATCTCTAGTTTATTAATATACTGCGGAATTTAAATGCGTATGTTTCATTGTTAAATGATAAGATAAAAAATGCTATTAACTCTTTACTCCGATTATTTTAAAATATGAAAGAAAGGATGAATATTTAATTCGGTTAACGTAAATCTTCTATATAAAATAAATAAGAATTAAAAACGAAATATTTTTCTTTTTAATTAATGATAACGTACATTTTTATTACTCATTGTTTGTAATTCGTCAAAAGTTTATATTTAGATTATATGAGACTATTGTATATACATGTAAAATTCTTATCAAGAAATTATTTTTTCAAACGACAGTCATAACGCTTTTTATCTATACTATCTTTCTTTGATTTGCTTTTCTTACCTATATGTTTAGAATTCTTTTTAATATAAAGACATGATGAGTTGTTGCAGTTAAAGTAGAACAAGAATAACGAGCCTCTTTTTTTGTTGATAACTATCTTTATTTGTTGATTTTTTTTCAGTTTATTTTGTGTTCAATAAAATATCATGGAACCAATTCCTTCACAACCAGATGTTGTTTCAAAAAGGACTAAATTAGCTTATAGTGTTGGACATGTACTTAATGATCTAAGTGCATCGATGTGGTTTTCTTACCTACTTGTTTTCTATCATCGTATTGTGATGTTTTCTAATGCATTTGCTGGTTATTTACTTTTAATTGGACAAGTAGCTGATGCTATAGCAACAACATTTGTCGGTTTTGAATCTGATCGAACACGTACCGGTTTATTTAAATATGGTAGAAGAAAAACTTGGCATCTTATGGGTGTTATTTGTGTACTTTTATCATTTCCATTTTGTTTTAATTTATGTGTTGGATGTCGATATAGTGATTTATGGGCACAATTTATTTATTATGCAATGTTTATTATTATTTTTCAATTTGGTTGGTCATGTTCACAAATAACACATTTGTAAGTATTGTAGATATATATTTTTTTGTTGTATAAAAAGTATTAACTAGAATTTCTCTATTAGAGCAATGATTAATGAATTAACACATAAAGAAGGTGAACGTGTTGCACTTAATTCATATCGTTATGCTTGTACAGTGTCAGCAAATATATTTATTTATGCTATGGCTAGTGTTTTATTGGGTGTTCATTCAAGTGATGATAAAACAGATATAACACCAGGTGATGCACATATATTTCAAACATTAACATTTATTGTTGTTGGTATTGGTCTTATTTGTATGATTATATTTCATCTTGGTATAAAAGAATCAATATTACCAGCAGAAGAAACAGAATATCGTTTACAATTATCATTAACTTCAAGTGGAAAATTAAAACGAATGACATGGAAAAGTTTTTTACGTGAAAAAGAATTTTATCAATGTGCACTTATTTGGATGTTTACACGTGTTATTCTTAATGTTACACAGGTAAAAATCAAAACAAAAAGAAAAGAAAGAATAATTGAGTTTCTATTTAGGTATTTTTACCATTGTATATAATAGATACAATTTCAAAACTTAATCGAATTTATGTTGCTATTGCACCATTATGTTCTTATATAAGTGGTTTACTTGCATCTTTTCCTATGCGTGCAATAAATAAACATTTAGGTCGAAAAGTAACAATGATACTTGGTTTGATATTTACTCTTGCTAGTACATTCTTATTTTGGTTTATTTTTGAATTAAAACCTATTATGAGAGTTGAAATAACATTAATAATTGCTTGTGTTTTACTTGGTATTGGTACATCAACAACAAATATATGTTCATTTTCGCTTACATCAGATTTAATTGGTTTAAATACTGAATGTGGAGCATTTGTTTATGGAATAATGTCTTTTGCAGATAAACTTGCAAATGGTATAGCTATTGCTACAATTCAACAAATGAATCCATGTACAGCTGATGCAACAACACAATGTGAATTATATTATAGACAAATATTATCATTTATACCAGGTGGAGTTGCTATTATTACTATTCTAATGGTAATAAGTCTATGGAAAACGAATATTGGTGGAAATCGTCATGAAATAATAACACCAGAACGAACTCGTTTAGTACCAATAGAGAATCATGTTAATGATAGTGAATGTGATGAACAAGCACCAATGATAGCTTAAGAAATGATAATATACTTTTATGTGTTTCTTTTTACGCACCTAGTCAGGTTGAACAAACAGTCTGTTTTTCTTTTTCGTGTGTGAATAATACCAGTTGTTTTTTTATCTATACTGTGATATTTAATTAAAATATTCTATAAAGTTATTTATCTCAAATAAAGAAAGAATAGTTATATATGAAATTGAGAATTAAGACGATTTAGTATGATATATATATATGCTTTACAGAAGTCATTGAAAAAAATAAAAAGAAGAAAATTTAGTTTGAATTTTCTATGTTTTGTTTTTTTTCTTGTTCTTGTTCTATTTTTGTTTGTGGTGATGATTTCTTTGTCAATTTTCGTCTTAAAATAGTTACAACAAGCATTATTGGAAAAGGTAAATGAACACGAAGTAAAATTATTAATGGAACAAGTAATCTACGTTTAAGAATATTTTGTGCTATATTAATAGCAAAACCAACATTCGTTGAACGATGTTTAATAACATAAAGTATATACATTGTAATACTAATTACCAAAACAAGACATATACTAGCTGAGACAAGTAAACATATTGCAATAATATTTAACATGATTTTTTACAAATAGAATTTTATTCCGAAGAAAGAAAGAAAATGTTTTCTATTTTTAGGCGCTCATCGATAAATTCGTATGTAAATGTTCTATTGATAAGTTTTCATATAAATGTAGATTTATCTTTTGTTAACTAACGAATATCCGATCATAGGAAGATACTCCGTGGTTTTTTAAATTTCAATATCGGTTGTGAATTTGTTTTTGTGTATCTCTGTAAGATTTACTACGGTAGCATTTAGAACGCATCCACCAACAATAACTAGCTTTGAAAAATCGATCGCTGGTAACCATGTGACTGATAAAAAACGAATTGTTAGATTCTATCGAAACCGTTCCAAAGTGCGTTGAAATGTCAATGATTCTCGGTATTTTTGATTTTCTATTGTATCGAAATCAGCACAATATTAAATGGTAATAAACGCACATAACATTTAAACAATGGAATGCTGTAAAGTTCAGCTAGTTGTAGAAAAGCATCAACGCTAAAACACGGATATAAAAATAATTGCTATTCTGGTCGTGCAACATTAGAATACTGCATTGAAATCAGAATCAACTTGTTTTCGTCAATATCATAGTTATCTTCATAATAGTTAAAAAATGTTCGACATACTAAGATTCTTCTATGTCCAACAACCTTTTTTCATCGATTCACGAAATGCATGATTCGATGTTTGTGCAATTGATCACAATTGTTTGCTATTATTCATTGCCTCCTTTAAGAAACGTTAAAAGGCGATTGGCAGTCATATGGTTTAATGGCATGACACGTTTAAGTGATGTAATTGATTATATATCTGCAAAAGAATAAATGTCATATAACAAAATAATGGGTATTTAAGTACTATTCCTCGCGAAAAAAGTGATTCTTCATGGAAGTCCTTGATTTCTCATGAACTAATTCGAATTTTATTTTCTACTAAATGAAAACATTTAATGCCACAGTCAACAATACAAAAAGCTTATCATATTTAATTTTTATTGATTAAACAATACAATATGAATAATTTATCGGTTCGATAAAGAAGGGTATCGGTAGGTGTGATCGAAATAAAGAAGATACATTTACACCCATACCCACACCCACATTGCGTCCTGGAATATACTAGACTTAGTAGCCTATATGTAAATCAATTGAGATGATAAAAAGTACTTGTCGGTGAAACTATTGGTTGGTGAAATGGTGTCGGCGAAATGATTGTCGCCTAAGTGACCCGAACCCGAATTAGCATACTAAAAGAAATATTTACTATTTTGCAATATAGTTTTTATATTAAAACGGACTTCTTCTGTTGAATATTGTTGATAAATTCTTTCTATCTTCCAGTCCGTGGTATCATAAAAAAATATTGAATTTTTTACAGGTACAGCCATTAACTATAATTGAAAACGAAATCAATATTTATTTATTTAAGAAACAATATAGCTTACTTCCGATATAATATCCCATGCAATGTCACAATAAGATTGTACAGTTTTAAATTCATTTAAACTTTACCAATTGCTCAATATATTCTGAGGGTGTGGGTGTGGGTGTGGGAAATGAGTTCGCTTACATTCATAGATAGTCCCTTTGTCAGCTAATGTCGACGAGCTGGTAACGTTTACTGCATCATCACAATTTGAATGATTTGATGTTTCATCATCGTTCGTACGGTTTAATGGTTCACCAGTATTTAAAATATTTGATTGATCATCATTATCTATACGGTTTGATGCGCCATCATCACCAGAACGACTTGTTCTTTCAACACTTGTTGAACCATCTGATGATGAAGGGTGTGGGTGGAGGTGTCGGTGTGTAGTTCATTCTTCATTCGTATCCACACCCACACCCTAGATATATTTTGATATGGTTATTGATTGTACTAGGTTGTTCAGCACGCTGATGATCGTATTAATGAACTGAACAATATCCTCGAAGACCGTACATGGACCGACTCCCAAGAAAGTGAATACGATAATTTGGGTGACCTTCACGACTGTTATCAGCATCAAATCGGTGAGACATTTATTCACATCTATTAATATAAGAAAGGAAAAGATCAGGATGCATGTAAAAATATCATGGGACTACGAGCTAAAATTGATTGTTTCTGCGTCAGTACTGATAGTTTTCCTCCATATAATAGTACTATTTTTTTAATCAGTACTCGACTACAAACAAATGATGTATCTTCATCATCACCATCTCAAGATTCGTTTGATGAAACATCATCAGATGATTCGAATAGTGTTGAAAGTACAAGTCGTTCTGGTGATTATGCTGCATTAAACCGTGTGGATGATGATGATCAATTAAATATTTTAAATACTGGTGAAGCATTAAATTGTACGAACGATGATGAAACATCGAATCATTCAAATCGTGACGATGCAGTAAAATATACTAGTTCGTCGACATTAGCTGACAAAGGGACTATCTATGAAGGACTTCACTAGTGTGGATGGGCTTGGGTATGAGTGTAAATGTGAGCAAGCTCATTTCCTACACCCTCACCCACACCCTAAGAATAATACATCAAACTGAAGTGAATATCTCAATTGTTATTTATTTCTTTGGATTTTAGATATGCCTTTCTTCATTATAACAATGTTCAAGAAGCTGCCAATGTTATCGAAAATGCACAGCAATATCAGATCAAAGGTCGATCATTACATATTTCTTTTTTTTCGAACAGAAATCGATTTCAATCGATTACAAAATGATTTATTTTTTATTACTTTTGTATTATTTTTTAAATAAATAAATATCTGTTATAATTACAAATTTCATAGAAAAAAACAAGGAGATGTTTCAGTATCTATCTCATCTTTATATATATATATGAGAGAGGGTGTGGATGTGGGTGAGTGGAATCAAGTAATGTTTATCACCCACACCCTCAAGATGGCACAAACACCCATACAAACTGTATATTATAATGATATAAGATTAATTTCTTCCAATGAATAACAAGTATATACGAAAATGAAGAATTGAAAAGTTAGTTTTATTTCAAAAAAAGCAAGAAAAATAGTATCATTCATGAAAAAAAAATATTTTTCTAAATTTCGACAGACAATATTCACAAATAATGAGACCATATTGGTATCATTGAATTATATTATATTGTCTACATTTATAAAAAAAAAAGAAAAGAAGAGAAAAGGAATAATTTATATATATATAAACATACTAAATGGTGTTCAATACTTAAATACAAACGACTAGATAAAATGAAAAAAGAAAAGGAGAATAATGCTAATTGTTGTTTTGGAATGCATTAAACTGTTCGTGAGAAATGTTAAAGCAGCAGAAAAGACGAAAAATAAATCAATCAGTCAGTTATTATCGATCGTTCTTGAATATCCGAACGACATATAGGACAAATATCTAATTTCGAAGCACATTCTTCACAAAAACCAGTATGTTGACAAGGTTTAAGTAATATATTAGCTAGATCATCAACACATAATATACAATCTTGGTCACTTATTTTAATTGCACGTAATAATTCAAGTTTTTTATATTTTGGTAAAATAAGTTTTTCATCATCTGATAAATGACCATATTCATTGAATGTTTTAAACGAAGATACATTTGTTGGTGGATAACGAAATGGAGCTGAACCAAAATTAAAACGACAATGTTGATAAGACATAAAACTTGCTGCAGCAAAATATCCATCAGTAATAGGATCTGATGTTGATGAAAATAATTTACGAAATGGATCAAGTGAACGACCATTTAATGAAAATATAACTTCACGTCGATCGAAATCAATTAAACAACCTATATAAAAAAAAGATTAAAGTTAAAGGTTCAAATAAAGATATTCTCTTTCTCGTAGAGAAGAGTTCAGTATGATTCTATTTCTAAAACTAAAATCTTACCAACAATATCACCAGGTTTCCATGTTGGATTATTATGAGGTATAGATTTTGCTCCAAACCAAACTAAATTTCTACATCCATCATATGCTATAGAATATTGATCATCTCCAATACCATAACCTTCATGATTCATAAATTTTGATTGTTTTGTAGCCCATCCTATTTGCATAACACCATCAGTAACAATAAGTACTTCATAATACCAAACATCTGAATTAACATTAAATGTACATCGAACACTTTCAAATGAAACTGTATCACTACGTGCTTCAAGTCCATCAGGACCAATTTTTAAATATTCACTAACATCTTTATCATTAAGCATAACATTTATATAACGATGATCAATTATTTCATAAGATGGTCGACGATAATCAAGTATAAATACATTATCAAGTAACCATTGAGCATAAAAACCTACAAACGAAAATCAACGATCTTTTATAAAAAGAAAAGGTATAATATGACTTACCGATTTGTCGTTTAAGACAATTACTTGATAGAGCCCATGGTTCATAATATTCTAACACATTCATTTTTGATTGTTCATTATTAATTGTTAAGGATTGTAATAAAATATGTTTAGATTCTAATGAATGAGAAAATTTTTCAATTGCAATTAATGCAAATAGAATAATTTTTAATACAGATGAATAATTTGATAAAAAATTTGTATCATCAAAATCTGACGATGT